>PVJN01005628.1:0-80934 GCA_004026805.1 Lasiurus borealis | reverse complement strand
AAAAAATATTTGGTAACTTACATATTTTATAAATGAATACATTTAAGCAAAGATTATTTGAGTCTGTCTCATTCATTTCTATCCCTCTCTAGTGGGAATTATACTTAATTGAGAATAACATAGGCATCTTAATGGCAGAGAGAGCTTGAGAAAATCACCTTGTGATTTTCATTTCAAAAATGCTGTTTTCATTTTTGGTCGGTTGGTTGGTTGATTGGTTGGTTTTTAGATTTCAAACATATTTTTATTGCAACTCACAGTAGTAAATATATATAGTCAGTTCTGCCCATCATGTGACACATGCATTCCTAAAAGTCACTGCTTTGTACAAACTTGCACAATAAAATCCACAGGGATTTTGGGGGGAAATAGAGTGAGGGTCACAACACTAAAAGCTTCCTGAGAGACACATCTTTAAAAAGACAGAAGGCCAAGACCGGTTTGGCTCAGTGGATAGAGCGTTGGCTTTCAGACTGAAAGGTCCCAGGTTCGATTCCGGTCGGGGGCATGTACCTTGGTTGCAGGCACATCTTCCCTGTGGGGTGTGCAGGAGGCAGCTGATCGATGTCTCTCTCTCATCGATGTTTCTGATTTTCTATCTCTCTCCCTTCCTCTCTATAAAAAAATCAATAAAATATATATTTTTTAAAAAGACAGAGTAATAAAAGTGGTAGGACTGAATAAAAGGGGTAGGACACATGTATGTCTGTTACATGGTTGGTGTACAGAATATTCTTACAAACACGCACTTGACCTTGGAATGCTATGCCATGCTTGGTGGAATCATGGGGAGTCTAAAATATCGTCAGAGAAGAAAAAAGGCAGAAAGAAAGGAACTTCGGGACTAAGAAGAGAAAGAGAAACAGGCAGCAAGAACAGGACAAGGGTTCCCCCTGCCTCTGGTCGCCTCCCGCAGCCCAAGCCGTGAACGAGCTGCGACCCAAGGCAAACAGCGAGCACATCGCACACCAAACCCTGGCGGTTTGCAGCAACACTAAGAGCACCGACCAGCTCACACTGAGCACGTGACTCATGTCACGGGTGACGTTTAAGAGAATATTATGCAGCTGAAGTGAAACCGCTGGAGGGGAACCAGGGCAAAGAAAGACCTAGAAGCCACACCCCCGGAGGTGTAGTGATAGATACCTGACTTTTTCCTCTAAAACAAAATGCTCAGGATGGGCTATAACAGCTGTCTTTACCTAACTGAATGGCTATTGCTTAGAAGGTGATTGGTTTCTTCTTTTAAATGTAGAGATCAGAACTCAGATTAATAAATGGGAGGAAAAGGAATAGGAATGGCTACATATAAGAAGAAAAATATCTAATATTCAGAATTATCCCCAAAATTAAACAGATTTCCCAATAAAGTACTATATATATTCAGTCAAGACTGCTTTTGGAGGAGTCATTAGGAGACTTTCCTGGCCCTGAACCGGGAGCACAAGGTGACTCATCTGTGACTTGATCACCTGGGAAAGGCTGCAGCACGGAACTGTAGGCCAAGATGCGCTCGCCCCTCGGGGCCTTCACCTGCCGGGGGATGGACCCACGGCTCTTCTCTGCCTGATAAATCTCGGTGCCATCCTCGGCTGCGCAGGCCCAGTATAGATACTCCTCATCCACAGTTAAGCTCACAAGTGTTTTCCCTGTTTATGAGAAACATAAAATGAAGAATGCATCTCCTGTTGTCTACTCCAAACAATATGTGAAACCCTTTTTCTGTATCATAACTGCTGCATTTTGAATCTTCCTAATACAGTGGTACCTCGAGATACGAGTGCCCTAACATACGAGATTTTTGAGATACGAGCCGTCGAGCAAGCGAGTTTTGCTTTGAAATACGAGCAACATTTGAGATAGGAGTAATCTCGCAGATCAGCCGGCTGCACACGACCCACCAGTTTACCACGACTCGAGCATCTCATAGTTTCCCACGCCTCAAGGTTATGGAACGAATTAAACTCGTATCTCGAGGTACCACTGTATTTAAGCTGAAAAAATTACACATTTTATGCCATTAGACTAAGGACTTTCCAGGTATGTTCTCATGTTAGCTCCACATGGAGCCATAAGTAAATACCGTTGGTATTGGCTTCATTGTGTAGAGGAGAAACTGAGGCTTGAAGGAGTTAAATAACGTCAAGGCCTCGAGGTCAGTCAAGGGCAGAGCCAGGATTTACAACTTATTGGTGTGACTCCAAGCCAAACAATGCCTGTCTGAAGGGAGGTACTAGCTCATAGCCGCAGGCCTCAGTGCCTTGCTCAATGTTTTTACCAATGACCTGACACGAATGCACAGTAAACATATTTGTCAAATTTGTAGATACTATCAATGTTTACTGTCACTAGTAAATGTAGTCCCTGACTTGGAATTCAAAAATTTCACAACAGAATCAGGAAATAGATTGAAATTTGACAGGAACAAATGTGACATCCTGAATTCCACTTTAAAATCAACCCTCGAAATAGCAAATGAAAGAAATCTAGCTCAATAATAGTTTTAAAAAATGATGGGGAAAAATGTATGGGTTTTCAAAGGGCAGGAGCCCAAAGACCGAACAGCACTCAGTGCAGTGAATGACCGAGGCAGGCACGGACCAGAACATACTGAGCACCGTGACTCGTGTCACGGGTGACATTTACGAGAATATTATGCGGCTGAAGTGAAACCGCCGGAGGGGAACCGGGGCAAAGATCTAGAAGCCACATCCCCGGAGGTGTAGTATTAGATACCTGACTTTTTCCTCTAAAACAAAATGCTCAGGATGGCTATGACAGCTGTCCTTACCTAATTGAATGGCTATTGCTTAGAAGGTGATTGTTTTATTCTTTTAAATGTAGAGGTCAGAACTCAGATTAATATATGGGAGGAATAGGAATAGGAATGGCTACGTATAAGAAGAAAAATATCTAATATTCAGAATTATCCCCAAAATTAAACAGATTTCCCAATAAAGTACTATTTTTTTATTTTTTTTTATAAATAGGTATTCAGTCAAGACTGTTTTTGGAGAGGGATTTCCTCAATATCATCACAACTAAATGATCTCTGAAGTTATTTCAATTTTCTGATTTTATGATTATGGACTTCAATTATGGGTTTCCCCTTTTTATACCTGTAAGATAATGCCTACTAGATAATTCTTAGTACCAGGTGCTATTTTTTCTGTTGCAATTACTTCTAATTTGAAGACTTCGAAATTCCTTTAAACTTTGAAATGTTTTCTCCACAAGCATGTGAATTTCAAGTATTTGCCAATTCGTGCTAAATGAACAGTCAGTGGAATCTTCAAAAGTGAAATAAAATAGGATACTGGGAATAAGATCATGAATATTGTAGTATGGCCCAGTTTTAAACCCCAGATCATCTACTAACCATAGCCCTTTGGAAAAGTTATCTTACTTTTCTCAGCCTCAGTTTCCTCATCTGCAAAATAAGGCTACTAGTGTGGTGGGCAGTTACAGACATGAGCAGAGCAAGGATGATGGCCACCAGGGTGGAAAGCCCCAGTTGCCTAGCAACAAGCAAAACTGGGCAAACAAGGACCTCATCCCCAGGGGAACCTTGCCTCCCCTAGCATATGGCTGATCATTTGGTTTAGAAGCCCCTGACCTTTCATATCGCTGGTCATGCAGTTAGGACCCTCCCCTGACCTTTCTTCCCCTGGCATGTTGCTAGCCATGTATGTGATACACACACACACACACACACACACACACACACACACACCTAGGAGAACAAACTAGGAGCCCAGAGGATAGAATTGAGCATTAAGCCTTTAAGCATTAAGACTCCAGGACAATGATGTGTACATCTAGGCCTGAGTTGCGTTTCAGCTTCAGGCTCAGAAAAGCAGCAAAATCAGACAAGCAACATCACTACTGATCTCACTAGCTGCATTGACCTCTGCCTAGGAGCTGACACAAGCAGTGGAGACTATGAAAGGACACATTCTAGAAATCCAATGAATGTTCTATTGAGATCCTTCCCAGGGACCTTTCTTAAAATCCCAACCCTTAAAAACCCAGTGCACTCTCCCTCCTGGGAGCACCCCCAACACCCACGCCTTTCCCTTCCCCTTCCTCTCCCGAAGGCCCTGCTCACTCCTAAGCACCAAGGACCCCTTCTTTTGCCTCTGTAATTTGTTTCCTGAGACCACTTCTTTTATCACTCGCTTCTTCTACCTCGGAGACTTTCTAACTAAATTTTCTCTTATACTTTGAGTCTTGGCTCTGAATTTTTTCTTCACCAGAACTCAAGTACCAAGGTCTGAACCCACCGCTCTAACACCTGGTGCTGTTCTCATCATCACCAACACTAGTATCTACTTCACCACGGTGTTGTGGAGATGACGTGAGATAATGCATGTGGTAGCATTCTTAGTTTTTATCGTGAAAGCTCAATACACTGGAGCTCTACTGATAATAATAACAAAATATCCCCATAGATCCAGAAAATTAGGTGGATGCCTACATACAATTTTTCTAGAAACAACTTGAATTGTATAAGAGCATTTGACATGGTTTAGAATAAGTACTGTGTGTATGTTCTTTTGCATACATATGGGATGTAAGCCCGTCTTAATGGAATAGGAGAGGCTGCCGTTACTAATAAAGATCTAGGCACACACATGGTGTCTTACCAAGCAGAGCAGGCACTGTGATAACTTGCCAACACTGGCATCCTTCCAGATCCATGACCCAGATCTCTTGCCCTTTGACAAAGTATATCTGTGGTTTCTCTAGGTGAACAGTATCAATAGTCATTACTCCACTTAACTCGGATTCAGTCACATTGCAAGAACAGTGGCTCCTTCCGTTTGGATGGTTTGTGGCTGTGGGTTGCAGAGTGCGGTGCCAGGTCTGGTTGATGATACTGTAGTAGAACATCTGAGAGCCCAGATCGGAAACTTCTGTCCAGTACAGGCGACTATTGGGGAAAACATAACCTCAAACTTAATCAGTAAAATACATCATTTCAAGTATTAGTTTCTTAGGAAGAACAATCATTTCTAATAATGAGGGGGACAAATGCATCTTTTAGAGAGAACATGTCCACATGCCTAACAATCTTCTTCTGAGATGGAGGAGGTCACAAGAAATCTAATTTTTAGCCTTTTCCAATGATTTTCTAATAAATGTGTTTACAGCTAAAGCCTTGGACTATAATGACTTTAGGTGCTGTATTGTCTTATTAATTATTGTAAATATAAAGTACATTTACAACTTTTCATCAACACCTATCTCCATTCCTCTCCTCTCAATTTTGTTTCTGCTTCTTAATACTAGTTAACAATCTAATTTCAAGATAGATTATATCCATGCAATGGCACAAAAAATATATATATATATATCTTTTCAACCTAAAAAACTGCCACTCAGTTGCTGAATAGAGGCCTTAAAATTCATCCTTTGAAGACATCAATTAAAGATGGATGAGCCCAGAATAGCTTTTAATGTGTGTGACATGCTGCCCATCTACCTCCTGCTCATCTTCTGCCATTGTCTCAATCCCCTTCTTGTCCTTACCAACTGAGGATATTATTAAATTCACTGATATAAAAATCTGCTCTGGTTTCCTGCTGGCAATTAACCTAACTTTAAGCTAAATTGCTAGTATGTATTTAATTTCCATTATTTGTGATTGTGGGCTCATAGTTTATATATACGTAGAGATACTTACTAAAAGTTAATGTAATGAGTCAAGACTCCTAAGCATCTTATGTTCCCATCATTAACACCTAATATTAAATCAAAGATATTATATTAAATATGTCTCTGTATTTCAGCACAATAGAAACAGGTATACTTCGGATACCTTAATAGGGGATACACGAAGAAAGAGATTACTGTTGAATTTCTGTTGCAAATTTTCAGCTTCCTGGGATATTTCACCTTGCATTCAAGATCGACATCAAATATGTGCATTCCATTTTGTGATTCTTTCAGCACAAAGTAGAGGTGCCTTGAAATCCAATCAATTGTAATAATTGTGATATCAACAATCCTTGCATCTTGAAAAATCTTAAATCAGGTAGAAAACACAGCCAAGAAGATAGCGGTCATTTTTTTCAAGTTTGGGGACTTTTCTGTAACCGCTCATATTACTCATTTATTGCACTCTTTTGTAATCCCAAACCTTAATAACTCATTATAACATTAGTCTCCTTCTCATATAGTGTATTTTCCCTGAGTGATTTCAACTACCATGGTTTCACATGTAAGCCATAAACCAATGCCACAAATCCATATCTTCAGGCTGATCCCTTATTGAGCTACTGATTCAAATATTAAACTGCCTACTAAACATATATGAATGATTCCAAGAAACAGAATTTATCACTTTATGTCCCAAACCTCCTTTTTGCCTCCATTTATATTTTTTTTATAGATTCCCAACACAGCAATCCCATCAACTGTGGTTCATCCTTGACTTCTCCCTACTGTTACTACAAATTGTGAATTGGTCCCATTTTAAATATCTCTACAATTTGTCCTCTCCTTTCTCACTTCACTGCTTCTCATTTCCTACATTTCCTATTTGGATTTCTGGATAGCTTCCTAATTGTCTTTGATTTAACCTTCTCTGAGTCATTATTCACACAGCTAACAGAGAGGTCTTTCTAAAACATAGCTTCATTATATTAATGACCCACTAAATTTTTTCAATGGCTTGCTGCTTGCAAAGGAGGCCCATTCTATGCAGGCGTCTGCCTATCTCTACAGCTTTACCACCTGCCTTTCACTCTGCCCCCACCTCCATCTCCATTTCAAGCTCCTTCTATTTACTTATAGCTCCCTGAATATGCTATGGCTCTTTTGTTTCCCTGACTTAGTGCTTGTTGCTTTCTCAGTTTTTTCCCACCTTTACCTGGCTCATCTTCTTGGAATTCAAGATGTCTTTTCATCCTACCACAACCAACCTGGATGGAGCACCCATTCTATGAGATTCCAACCATATCTTGCCCTCAGCACAGCACTTACACTATGTTCAGTCTGCCTTCTCCACTAGCAAACATTCAATGAATGCCTACCACATGCCAGGCATTGTGCTATGCGCCTCACATGCATTATCTCATTTGATCTTCACAGGAATCCTAGAGGTACTACATAACCACAGTGATTAATTAACTTGCTGATGGTCACAGATCCAGTAAGTGGTGGAGTCAGAGTTAATTGCTAGGTTGTCAGATTCCAAAGCTCACCCTCTTAATCACTATGCCGTACTATCTTCCTAGTACTACACCAGTACTAGAAGGTATTTGTTCAAGGACTACTACTTTTCCTTTTCACCTTTATTTCAGGAACTAACACAGTGCCTTAAACCCAATAACTATTTGCACTAAATTAATCCTGAATGGCATTTGCCCAAAACCTAACCTGAGTTTATTTCTGACTAACTAGTTATAGGACATCTGTCCTTTTCAACTATCCTAATCTTAATGCCTCAACCACAGGCCAGTCATTTAATTACAGGGCAGTGTGATATGCAGATCTTCTACTTGTTTCCTTTCACAACTGCACTGAAAGTCCTCTTAATAACAACCTGGAGAGTTAACATACTTCGTTCCTTTCTAAAGAATTAAATAGTGACGTACCTCAGAGCTGGACTGATCGTGCATGTTCAAAAGAAAGAGGGAGTCTCCCTGAGCATAATACGCCATTGCATTATCAGCTGTGTAGCCCACGGCGCTGATGTCTCTTTTTGCCGAAAACATCCATATAACTTGATTTTGATCCATATCTAACAAAATCATCTTGTTGCCCGTAAGAGTTATGAGGCATGGAAATGGGTTGACTTCTGAAAAGAAAATACAAGTAGGTAATACATAGGAGAAAAATAACTTGACCAAAATCCATGAACTCAATATGATGTCATTTTGAAATCCATGGGTTTCCTTGGTATTCATCTACTACATCAGTCTCAATGCAGACAGACTAGTTGCTCTAAGCATAGGTATATTTAAGCATATTTGATTATGATAAAAAAAATTGGCTTTTTTATTTGACTTTAACTTCAGCTCAGAGATTATACTTATATCCCTGAGAATACCAAAAGTTAAAAAGTGTTTTTGGCCAAGACCGGTTTGGCTCAGTGGATAGAGCGTTGGCTTGCGGACTGAAGGGTCCCAGGTTCGATTCCGGTTGAGGGCATGTACCTTGCTTGTGGGCACATCTCCACTGTGGGGCGTGCAGGAGGCAGCTGATCAATGTCTCTCTCTCATCCATGTTTCTGACTTTCTATCTCTCTCCCTTCCTCTCTGTAAAAAATCAATAAAAATTTTTTTAAAAGTGTTTTTGTTTTGTTTTTAAAATACACTAACTTATTTACATAGGTTGTAGATAGTACCTGATGTTTGGGACTTTACCACGTCAGAAAATGGTCCAGGTCCTTTGGATGTGAAAACTCGAACCTAAAGAAAGAAAACAATACAAAAAAAATTGCATTTGATAGTGTCCTCGGTGACAATAATTAAATTCTGAGACTAATAAATTATTGAATTTTTTTATTTCACACTCTTTTAAGAAAAAATTTAAATATTCTTTTATTGATTTCAGAGAAAGAAAGGGAAAGGGAGAGAGAGAAACATCAATGATGAGAGAGAATCATCAATTGGCTGCCTCCTGCAGGCCCCCTATTGGGGATCAAGCCTGCAACCCCGGCATGTGCCCATACCTGGAAAGCAACAATGTACCCAGGACTCATGCCCTCAATTTGAAAAGACATCACTGAGGGAGTGACATTGGCAGCGATCCAGTCTCCCAGTGTTTCGTTGATGGCACTTTGGTTGGATATTTGATAGAAAATTTCAAATCTTGTTAACACGCCATTTTCATGCTTAGGCTTATTCCACCTAAATTCCACCACAGCTTCGTTCTTCCTGTGGTATTTTCCGCTTGGTAATATAAATATTCTGGGATTCTCTGGTGCTGATGGAGCTGAAAAGCAAAGATACCGATAGGGCAGAGAAGAAGAGAAGGTTGACTCCTACCACTCATGGTGAGAGCAATTCAATAATAACTTTTTCTCATTCCAGATAGTTGAGGTATATCTCTCTTGTCCTTAAATATCTTCAGGAGAGGCTATTCCATAGATTTCTTCAGGAACCTATCTTAATATTTAAGCAATCTCTCTTATGTCTAATCCAAACCTCTGTTATTACCACTTAGATACATCTTCTTGTCTGTGCCCTGTATCGATGGAAGATGGCTTATTCTCTTTACAAAATACAATATTTACTCTCATCTCAACACAGTGATGCAGCTGGAGGTGGGAATGGCAGTCACCAGGAAGGAAGGCAATAACCCGATCTATCCTTCAGCGAGTTCAAGATAAAAAATACACCTACCAGGGATCCTAGGTTCCCTCCCCTTGAACCCACCCAGGAGACAAGATGTACCCCAAGAGTATGATTTGAAGGTAACCATCTATTCTAGAGCCAAACCAAGCAATTCGCTCTTGCTCAGTCCTTTAATTTCTCTATCTTTTAAAGGAAATGTCTCTTCCTGATTTTCCAGTTATTCCTTTTAAGATATTATTCTTCTTTCTTCAGACTCCTCCACTCCTCTCTCCAATCGCATTGCTTCTTAATGTTCAATGCTCAAGTCGTTATATTGCACTCACATGAAATACTCACTCTTCTTACTTCATTTCTCAAGCACCCAACTAGAGTTTCCACTCCCTAAAGGTCTTCCCTCGCCATAGCATCTATGTAGTACATGTATATTGCCTGCTCTTAAGAATGTTGAGGCAGCTTGATGTAGGTGAAGGTTTGGCAGTCTTGCCTACTTACACCATGCCATCGCTACGCAGTTATCGGCCTTATTTCTGTTATCATTAGCAGAATGTATTTATCTCTACTGTTTTATGAGCTCCATCAGAGGAAGTACCTTTTCTCAATCCTTGTTAAATCCCTCCAAATCTAGTATAGGACAGGTACACAGTAAGGGCTTACTAAATAGTTGTCATTTTGAATAATTTCCCAACTCTATTGTAAATTTCCTGATGGCAAAGGACCAGATCTTATCAATCTTCCTTACTACTCCCAACATTCAGCAGAGTGTTGGTGACCCCAGCCCTCACGACACCCCCTGCTAGATATAGTCAAGTTCATTTCCACAGAGAAATCCAACCAAGGATGACACCCCAAGACAGTATCAAAGACAGCATACCTGGGCCCAAATGCTAACTGCGCTGAACCTTCCTAAACTTATGTGGCTCATAGAAAAATATTGTTGAAAGAATCTTAATGTGAATAAGATTCTTTATTATATTATTAATAATATATACATAATGGTAAATGGATGTCATGCTTATTGCAGTCCTACTGCCTGCCAAGTCCTGTGCTAGGAAGTTATGTAAATTAAGTCAATATGACACTATCATTTGTCAACATTTGCAAAAATGCCTGAATGGAGGGGGTTTGACGAAACTCAGTGAAAAGTCCAGATGAAATTTCAGCTTTGTCACTTATTCTCTATTTGACTTTGGGCAACTACTTTAGCTTCTTTTCTCCTTTTCATAGTCAAGATAACACCTATCTACCTATCTCAGAACTGTAAGGATCAAATGAAATGATGTTTCTGACACGTGATTGGTAGGTATTAAATGTTTAATAAAGGAGTGATACACATAAACATGTTTTTTTACACTTGAAAGTGATAGACACATGCAAAGATATAGTTAGTATTCATTTTTAAAATACATTCCAAAGAAAAACAATAAATTTAAACATCATCTATGGAAGTTATTCATCTATGGAAGATTCTGATTTACCTTCTATGAGAATATCTCCCAATAAGCTACCTCCCACAAAACTCTGTTCATAAATGCCCAATTTCCTTGTAAAGCATTTCACAAATTACCTGAAACATGTTTGTGCATCTTGTATGTCATTACCATGAAGTTCAACAGTTCTTTAAAAAAATCTCTGAAATATACTTTTGGAATAAATTATGCAGAGTTATTTTAATAGTTTTGTTTTAATCTCTAAAAAGTCATTGAAAATGTACTGAATCTAAACACATCTACAAACTGAAAGTTATTCTAAAAAATTAACTGTCCATTCTAGGTCACGCAAAGTGAGATTCTGCCCTTTTCTCTCTTTGAGATTTTAACCCCTGTACCTGTTTCAGGTGCTCGAAGTGACAGAGATGTTTTGGGGCCCTTGCCCCAGTAGGTATAAGGAGTGACAGAAAGATTAAATATGGTATAAGGCTCCAGACCTTCCACAGTAAATACAGGTAAAGGCTGTTTTTCACTAGCCAGGAACTAAAAAGCAAACACAAAACATTACTTTCTTAGGGAGAAAGTCATAAAATCTTTTATTCCAACTTAACTAAAATCTCCAAACTTTAGTTCACATATAAAGTCAAGCCCTGCAGCCGGAACTGGTTTGGCTCAGTGGATAGAGCGTCGGCTTGCAGACTGAAGGGTCCCAGATTCGATTCTGGTCAGGGGCATGTACCTTGGTTGTGGGCATGTCCCCAGTGGGGGGTGTGCAAGAGGCAGCTGATCGATGTTTCTCTCTCATAGATGTTTCTAATTCTCTATCCCTCTCCCTTCCTCTCTTTAAAAAATTATTAAAAAATATATTTTTTTAAAAAAAGTCAAGCCCTGCAAATTTGGAAATGCTGATGTGGTAAATTCCAGTTAAAGAGTCTAATATGCCAGCTGTTGGCACTTACCACAAAGCAGTCAGAGACTGGCTGCAGACAAAGGATCTCAGGAATAATCCTGACAGAGGCTGATGGAGCAACCAGGGAGATGGGCTTGGCTAAGTGAAGAAATTGCAATTCAGTGTGGGCAGGGCTGGATGCAGAGGGTACTGTCTGTCTGAGAAATAGAAGCTACTAGAACCAAGGCCATACCTTCAGAGGAGCACTAAATTCCACACTGTAGAAAACTACACCCCAATCCACTGCTGGGACAGCATGCCACAGGATTTGAAAACTGGAAGCATTTCCTTCAATCTTAAACGAAGACTCTGGAACGGTATCTGGGATCACCTTAGGGGTAAAGGAGAAGTTCCCTGGGATAAAATGAGAGAAAGAATAGAGTGAGAAAGAAGGTAGTATTATAATTATCATTAAAAACATGGAAAATTAATAGTAATACTAATAGTACCAAAAATAGTACCATAACAAAATTGTCCTTTATTTTAAAATATTCTGAAAATCAACGTATTTTCTGACCATTTCAAGCTGTACATTTAAGTTAAGAATAAACTGACTGTGCCTGGCCAGTGTGGCTCAGTGGTTGAGTGTCAACCTATGAACCAGGAGGTCACGGTTCGATTCCTGGTCAGGGCATATGCTAGGGTTACAGGCTTGATTCTCAGTGTGGGGCATGCAGGAAGCAGCCAATAAATGATTCTTTCTCATCATTTATATTTTTATCTCTCTCTCACTCTCCCTTCCTCTCTGAAATCAATAAAATATATATATATATATTTTTTTTAAATAAACTGACTGCAAGGAAACCAACAGAAACTACTAAAATCCTTTTCCTCTTCAACATAATTCTTTTTTTTTAATATATTTTATTGATTTTTTACAGGGAAGAAGGGAGAGGGATAGAGAGTTAGAAACATTGATGAGAGAGAGAGGTCGATCAGCCACCTCCTGCACGCCCCCTACTGGGGATGTGCCCGCAACCAAGATACATGCCCTTGACCGGAATTGAACCTGGGACTTTTCAGTCTGCAGGCCGATGCTCTATCCACTGAGCCAAACTGGCTTTGGCATCAACATAATTCCTAAGAAAAAATCCCAACCTAGACATTTATTTAACAGGAAGTATGGAGGAGCGAGGGCAAACCAGAATAAAATATTGTACCTGGCAGAGGTTTGAGGGACGTCTGAATAATTGTGAACTGGTTAAATTTGGCTGGTTCCAAAACAGAGACGCTAGTTCGCTGCCCTATCTCTTGAGCTGTTATAATCTTAAAGCCATTGATCCAGAAGAGCCGACCACTGTAGTACATCAGTGCATTCTGGGAAATGTCGGAAGTACTCCAGGCTGCAAATTCTGTGATGGTGGGATCCCCCGCACTGCTGAAACACAACACCAATCAGTGTGTGCATCCTGAGTGGGGGAAGGGCTGGAACATTCAAATACTGGAGGAAACATATGTTTGTGTATATAAAAGCAGAAAATACCTTGCAACAATAATGGCCATTATTCTTAGTTTAATATTTAGTTGATTTTTTACCATTCTCTTAAAATATTCCTAAAGCGAATTTTCTAGGGCTTTTCTTATTAATGTGATGCTGCAATGGCAAGAGTGTTACACAAGTTTTAATAAATACTTGTGGTTCTTGGTAATAAATACCCTACATCAAAGTCACAACCCAGAGACTGGTTTCTCCTCACTGAGCCATATTTCCCTCCTATTCTTGGTTATTTAATTCCTTTCATTATTCGAGCTTATTTGGACCTTCTCTGTATACTAGTCACAGGTCTCTGTTGCCCCAATAATATTTACTAATTTCTAAAGCTTAGTCAAAATGCTTCTTTTCAGACCAGGGAATTCAAGCAAACAGACTATGGTTTAAATTGCTTTTAGTGAGTTTTTTTCTCAATGACAGGGAATTTTACAAGGACATTTTCACTTTAACATTTTTATTGGTTGTTGCTAAAATGACTCCAGTTACCTAGTACTCAGTAAAAACGCCCAATGATTCTCAACTTTTTAGAGCAGAGGTTTTGACCTTTTTAAAGAATGATTTCTCTAAACCTTGTTAAAGTGTTGACATTTCCCTCTTTAGAAAATTATAAAGTATGACATTCAAAATAAAAAATAAATGAAAGTTTTGTTTTGAGAATTTCACAAACAAATAAAACTACCTCAGAGGACCGTAGCTGGGACTTATGAACCTTATAAAGACACATGTTCACTGGTGCTATTCCCATAATGCCTGGTCTAGTAAAATGCCATTTATTCATTCTACTCACCTGTGAAGACAGTCTCTGGTTTGTCTTATACACTTCCACCCACCTGACAGTGTCTTCTGCTCGCTCTCTATATACCCTATCACAGTGTTCACCGCATTCTACTATAATTACATGTTTACCAAGCTATCTTTCCCCACAAGTACAATACCTGCAACTGAGCGGATAATTAGTAATTGTTATTAAAAAACGAATTCTCATGCATTATCCCTTATAACTGATGGGCAAGTCATGCTCTTTATCTCAATCGATTGCCTTCGAGGGTTATTACTCACCCCTCCTGCCCCCGGAGCACAGCGCTGTACAGGTGAATACACTGACTGTCTTGAACCAGCCAATACAGGAGCCCATCACTGAGGTCTAAAGTTAGAGCGATGACCTAAACAGAACATAAGGCAAGAAAGCAGGTCAAAGAGACAGTTGAAGGATACCCTTGCTGAACAAGTCACACTTAAGCTATTAAGATTTCTCCTTGAGATCCTCTTTGGAATAATAAACTCAGTGTTTTGTTTTGTTTTGTTTTGTTTTTAGCTTTCACTAAATATAAAAATTATATGAGTATATCATTTGTATCTGAGTTACATAATTTGGATATAAGTGCACTGGTTTCCTAAAAATCTTCGAAAGGCAGAGACTGTTACTCCTATATACTTACCTCCAGCAGCATCAGCATCCCTGGGAACCTGTAAAGACAAATTCTCCACCACATTCCCAGACCTACTGAATCCGGAACTTGAGCCTCTGTGTCAGGCCAAGCCTTGCCCAAAGCAAGCCATAACTTTGGTCTCTCCAGCCACATCTGCCAATGGATTTCCTTGCTGTTGAAATCAGTTGAACTTTCTCAAGCATTGCGGCACGTTAGAATCACATGTGGTTCTTTAAACATCTCCATTTCCAGGTTGCATCCTATTAAAGTGTGGTCTCTGGAGATGAAACCCAGTCCCCTGGATGTTCCCTAATTCCCCAGGTAATTCCAGTGTGTCCCCAACTTTGTGAACCAATGGCTTAAACCCTTTTAAATTGTATCTTCTGTTCATTAGGACCAAAACATCCTGACATGTTTTAAAAAGATAATACAGGGTTTTTATGTTTTATAATCGGTAGGGTCCCATATATATATAAAGTCCTATTTCCAGCTGACATCTGCAAACCTCTCACTACTCCTTCTTTGATTTCTTGTACCATCCTGTCTTAATTTTATGTCCAACTGTCTAAGAAGGGCCTGAGGAGAGACTGCTTCTCCTATGAAATAGCCTGTGTGAGACAGAAGTTATAATCCAAGAGACCTTTTTTGCTTTCTTTGGCTTTATAGGCATTTTTTCAAGTAAGCTGAGATTGCCAGGAGACTCCGGTAGTGCGTTCTCTCTGTAGCAGGCCTAGAGCTATCAGACAGGATTAAAGTTGATGACTATATTTTTAACAGGACTCAGCAGCATATAAACGAAAATGATGAGCCAGTGAAAAATGTAAAAGGAATACAATAATGTATCCCAGAACTAAAAATAATTGCTACATTACCCAAGACCTACTACAAAGACATAATCGTGAGGCACATGAGTGTAAGAACCTTCAATGCATGGCTTTCTGTTTAAAACACACACACACACACACATACACACACATACAAAAAAAAAAATCTCAACCTATTCTTTTCCTAAAAAGTAAAAATGATTCTAACAACTCCCAACCTTCTGGTAGCTGAATCATGTCCATGCTTCATGCTAAAAGAAATTTAAAAAAAAAAAATATATATATATATATATATATATATATGTATATATATATATATATATATATATTTTTTTTTTTTATTGAATTCAGAGACCACTAGATCAGAGCAGTGAAGAAATTACTGACAATATAATATAAGGATAGGAGGTTACTCTTGAGATATTATCTTTAATATATTTTTACAAAAATAAAAATGCTCTCCCCATACATTTTTTATTGAGACATAAAAGAATATTTTCTTGGTATTCAGACTCAAGTGGCTCCAAAATTGCAATTTTTTTGACAGGAGTGATTAATTTCTGGGTCTGTGTATAAATTTCTATTTCTTTTAAATTTCTGTGTTCCAATCTGTATATGCAAATCAGGTCCTTTTAAATGTCTTACAAATTATTATCCATATATCTGATGGAATTAAGGATCAAATGACTCAACAATTTGTTTCTTTGTTTATAAATGATCTGCTATATCTGTATGATGTATATTTTACCTCTATTTACAAAAGAAAAAAACAAATTTTAAAATGTTCAAAAATTTAAGACATATCATAGGCACTAATAGTATGAGTGATGTCTTTTTTTCCCATGTTTTTTTTTTTTGTAATTTCTAAATTTCCTAGAGTAGACATATATTACTATTATGATCAGAAGAAACAAAATTCAGAAATTTAGATGAATACAGAGAGGGTAGTTAAAGAGGATTAAGAACAATGGCCACTAATTCTAGAAGTTGAAGAAGTAAAAATATTTGTTTTAAAATCATTCTTATATCAAATTGTTATTTGGACTGAATTACAATAATAAGTTAGCTATTAAGCAGTTACCATGTGTTTGGAACTATTATCATTACTTCCCATGAATTATCTCATTTAATCTTTGCATCAAGCCTGAGAGGTAGACTAATGTTAATAATCCCATTATTCAGAAAAGGAGACACACACTGAGAAGTCAAATATTTTGCTCGGAGGTCAGGCAGATTTTTAGAGCAGTCAACATCCAAAATTGACCCCAGCCAGAGTAGCTCAATAGTGGAACATCGACCTATGAACCAGGAGGTCAGGGTTCAATTCCCAGTCAGGGCACATGCCCAGGTTGCAGGCTCAATCCCCAGTTTGGAGTGTGCAGGAAGCAGCTTATCAATGATTCTCTCTCATCATTGATGTTTCTATCTCCCTCTCCCTTCCTCTTTGAAGCCATTAAAAATGTATCCTGCCGAGGCCAGTTTGGCTCAGTGGATGGAGCGTCGGCCTGCAGACTGGGGGGTCCCAGGTTCGATTCCGGTCGGGGGCATGTACATTGGTTGCGGGCACATCCCCAGTGGGGGGCGTGCAGGAGGTGGCTGATCAATGTCTCTCTCTCATCAATGTTTCTGACTTTCTATCCCTCTCCCTTCCTCTCTGTGAAAAATGAATAAAATATATTTTAAAAGAAATGTATCCTATATAATAAAAGCATAATATGCAAATGGACTGAATAGAAGAAGTTTTGATCAGTGGGGGGCGGGGCCAGTGAGCAGGTGGCACCAGGCCAGCCAAGGCACGTGCCAGTGAGCAGAGGGAGGGGACGGTGATGGTGGCGGGGGAGGGAGGGCCAGCAAGTGGCTGCTGCAGTTGGGGACAGGGCTGGCCACTCACCAGCCAGGGCTGTCCCCTGACCGCCTGCCCGGTCACCTCCTGCAGAGGGAGGCCAGACTGCGGCTCAGGCCATCAGTTGGACATCCTCTGGGGGCTCCCAGACTGTGAAAGGGCCAGGCCTGGCTGAGGGACCCCTTCCCCAAGTGCATGAAATTTGTGCACCAGGCGTCTAGTTTAAAAAATCATAAATAATAAAAACCTAATCCCCACCCAACAAGCTCTCATATATCCCACAGCATCTCTGAGACTACAAAAACAAGCAGAAATTAAAATGCTTTTAAGTGTGGACCATTCCAGATAAGGCAAACTACCAAAAATTTCCGTCTTATATTTTAAAAATTTAAATCAATTATGACCATCAAATGAAAGAGAAATGTTGCTGATGCCAAAATCTTACAGTAACAGTATTTCCTTTCAGATTCTACCTTAACTATACACAATAAGCAGAAACAGTATTATCATAACTGTGTAATAGCACTACTCAGAATTATGAAGTAATCAGATCTTATTTTTAATTGGTCACCTTTTTCCCAGAAAACCAGGGCTGTGCCTGTAGTATCAGGGAGCTCTCCCCATTTAGCCTGGTGCTTTCAACGGAGTAGAGTGTGGTCCAGTAGAGATATCCACCCACAGAATCCACCGCCATGTCGTTCACCAACAACTTCACGTGCGTCACAATATCCGTGTGTCCTGTCAGCAGGGACTGCCTTTGTATCTATAAAACACAAGCATGTGACTTTTAAGTGACATCATGATTTCTGAATAGCTTATTGCAATTATTATTACCATATTTTCCAGCGTATAAAATGACTGGGTGTATAAGACGACCCCCCACGTTTCCAGTTGAAATATAGAGTTTGGGATACACTTGCCCTATAAGATGATATCTGGTGTATAAGACGACCCCCGACTTTTGAGAAGATTTTCCTGGGTTAAAAAGTCGTCTTATACACCACAAAATGCAGTAAACTGTTGCACTTACTAGTCATTTTTTCAACTATAACTATTTACTGGCCCTATGTACAAAACCTGGTAAACATACTCATGGGACCTGCCTTCATGAAGCTTATCACTTTTCATGTTCCTAAAGAGAAGGGATGCACATTTATTTTGAGTAAAAATACTAGCTCTTCCTAGTCATATGTCCAGTCAAAACCCTGCTGGTGAAGAGTGTATTTTGTCAGATTTCTTTCTATCAATATGTTTTCCTAACATTAAAGACTGCCATAATGAGTGAGTATGTATTATGTGCCTGCCACTATGTATCTTTTCAATATTTAAAATATAAGCTCTTATAACCCTCACAGTAAGCCTATTAAGGATTTCTATTCCCTACTTTTTCAAGAGTGAACTGGGTTCAAAGAAAGCTAAGGACTTTTTCCTGGAGTCAACAGTTTTTAAGAGACAGCAAAAACTGGAAGCCCATTTTCATATCCAGTCTTCCACTTTCTCCTTCTAAACTGTTTTCCAACTAACCCGTTTTAGGGAGCAGTCTCTAATGAACCCCCTCAACTCTGCCTACGTGTCACTGGCACTTAGGAACTCAGACTATACCATCATGCTGGCCTCTAAATTCATTAATTTGTGTGTGTGTTCTATGATTTCATTTATGTATTTTTATCTCATTAAAAGACCAGGGGCACCAAAACCGGTTTGGCTCAGTGGATAGAGCATCAGCCTGCGGACTGAAGGGTCCCGGGTTCAATTGTGGTTGAGGGCACATGCCTTTGTTGCAGGCACATCCCTAGTGGGGAGTGTGTGTGGGGTGGCTGACCAAAGTTTCTCTCTCATCAATGTTTCTAATTCTCTGTCTCTCTCCCTTCCTCTCTGTAAAAAATCAATAAAATATATATATATTTTTTTTTAAAAAAAAGACTAGGGGCAAGTGGTGGTGGTTGCACAACACTGAACGTATTAAAAACCACTCCATTTTACATGACAAAAGGGTGAATTTTATGGCTTATAAATTTTATGGCAGTATTTATGGCTCCATAAAGTTTATGTGTTGTTGTGTTTTTTAAGAAAAAGAGCAGGGACATGTCTACCATTTACTTGATAATCCCAACGATGCTATTCTCAAGGCTCTAAGCCTATTGGTAATAGATAAATGATTGTTGAGTGAATAAAAGTATGTATAATAGCACACTTCTGATTGGAAAACAGTGTCAATACTATACAGTGGTACCTCGAGATACGAGTTTAATTTGTTCCGTAACCTTGAGGCGTGGGAAACTATGAGATGCTCAAGTCGAGGTCAACTAGTGGGTCGTGTGCAGCTGGCCGATCCACGAGATGACTCCTATCTCAAATGTTGCTCGTATTTGAAAGCAAAAATCGCTTGCTCGACGGCTCGTATCTCAAAAATCTCGTATGTTAGGGCGCTCGTATCTCGAGGTACCACTGTATTTCTCAATCTGTCAGATTAGGGTTCTCATCACTAACCATCTTCCCTTTCAGAGTGTACCACCACGCATACCAAGATGTCTTCATGTTGTCCCCAGGTCCACTCTCAACCCTCTCCATCCTCTCTTCCCCCTGAAGGCTGACATCCATGAACTGCCTCCCTGCACTCCCTCGTCCTCTGGTTTCCAGGGAGGTGCAGCCAACAGAAGCCCTGGCAGGCGACGGGAGGGCAGAGGGCAGGGGGGGCCGGGGAGCTCATTCCTCCAGACCTCGCATTTGACAGTGATGGGGTTTCATGTCCGCAACTCCCCTAAACGTGCAGTCCTCACGGGTTCTTCTCCTTCTTTCCTTTGCCTCTTCAGGCCTGGAAGTAGTTATATCTTTCCACACTAGCTAGCCCAGGACAAGCTTTGCCCTCCTTTGTTCGTTTTCCTTAGCCCGCACTACACCTTTGAAAATGGTCCCTTCACTCAGCTGGAGTGTGCGGTCTTCCTCCGAGAACACTGACCCGCTAGTGGGCATTTTAATACATTTATTTTAAGATATTGTTGGAAATAGTACACCGAAGATACAAAATTTCCTTCACACATAAAGGCATTTTAATAACAAATCGGGCAAGCTTAAAGACCAATATTCAATAAGCAATAGCATAGATGGTACGCTAATATGAAAAAAAAAAAACATGATAATTAACATTCAAGCCACTGAAGTGGGTGGGCATTGCTCTAAAGCAGCGGTTCTCAACCTATGGGTCGCGACCCCTTTGGGGGTCAAACCACCCTTTCACAGGGGTTGCCTAAGACTATTGGAAAACACCTATTTCCCATGGTCTTAGGAACCAACACACCGCTCCTCGGTGTAGCAAAATGTAGCAATGTAGTTTACTGTTGTCATATGAAGACTGTTACCCATGCTACACCACGATTCAAGACAAAATTTCATTTATTTGTAATTAGAAAGAAATATTTCACAATATATAATTACATATTGTTTTTGTGATTAATCACTATGCTTTATTTATGTTCCATTTGTAACAATGAAAATACATCCTGCATATCATATATTTACATTACAGCTCATAAAGTAGCAAAATTACAGCTATGAAGTAGCAACAGAAATAATTTTATGGTTGGGGGTCACCACCACATGAGGAGCGGTCTTAAAGGGTAGCGGCCTTAGGAAGGTCGAGAACCACTGCTCTAAAGCTTCCAGAATGCCAGGCTTTAACTTACCACATATGTCTTTCCAGCCCAGTAGAGAAAGTGACCCAGCCACTCGTAAGCTAATGCCCCCGCTCCTGCAATGTGGGGGATGCGGTAATTCTTGGAGACATTCGTTCCATTCAGCAGCCACACGTAAACATCGCCTTTCAGGTCGCTGTAGTAGAGTCTGTTGTTATACCAATCCATGTCTCAAAGCAAGGGAATTGGTAAAAGTTATTTTTGTCATACGTGCTGACATAAGCATAGCAAGTCAAGAAATCACACTTGCACCCGAATCTAATAGCATATGCTAACATAGAGAGTCACTAGAACTTCAGGGATTGGTCAAGAATATTTCAATGACGTTACCTCAAAATCTTTACCCCTGGGATTAGAGAGAGAAACTAATATTCATTAAGCATCCCCTCTTTCTAGAACAGCGGTTCTCAGCCTGTGGGTCGCAACCCCTTTGGGGGGTCGAATGATCCTTTCACAGGGGTCGCCTAAGACCATCGGAAAATGCAGATATTTACATCAGGATGCATAACAGTAGCAAAATTTCATGGTTGGGGGTCACCACCACATGTATGGAAGGTGTCGCAGCCTTAGGAAGATTGACAACCACTGTTCTAGAACATTGTCCCAGGCACTTCCATATATCTCACTTAATCCTTAAAACAAAACTATGAAATAGGAAGTATCCTCATTTTTGACATGGCCAACCTCTGACTCGGTGACATCATTATCTATTCTGCCTGAGATCTCACAAATGAGAAGAGGGGGAACCAAGCTTCAAAGCATTCTTTCCATTAGACGATACCTCCTAAGCCCAACGTCTTTGTTGGTCAGAAATGCTGCTGTGCTTTTAATGGCCAAGCATCAAATATTTGACTAAATAGATCAAATAATTAGGTAGCTATAGAAGTTGCTATCTTCCAGCAAGGTCACTATTCTATCATCCCGGACTGAAGACTTTTCTTCATTCTAATGTCTTCCCGGCAAAATGGCCCACTCATTGTTAAATAATCCTCTGTCATGAAATTCTTTCTGATTTTTTATATCTTTATGCAGCCTTTTCATGCTCCAGTCTCAGAGCCAGCTCAATATACATTACTGAAGCATAGCTGTCTTAGTGGAACAGGACAGGTTGTTAGTGTGAGACAACACTGACAGGTTAAAATACATGAGAAATACATCAACGCGTTCCTGAAATGGGCATGAACCAATAAGTAATCTCACATTTTGTGAAATAATAAAGAGCATTCCTACTTGAGAATGCATGTTTTTTTAATACTGTTTGGTGGCTTGTTCAGTCAGTTTTTCGCCCTTTCATTATCGACCTAATACCAAAATGCTTGATTCTTTGAAACCTGTCATTCCACGTGTGAAGGGACTTGGCATTTACCTGACACATTCTTTATATCGGAGGATAAGAATTCTCCTGGGCCAAAGCTATTTAATGGTTTACTCCAAAGCCCATCTTCTTTGACAGCCATGATGAATGGTGGTTCTGTAGCTATTGTGTAAAATAAAAAATAAAAATAAATTGAAGGAAATATCACAGAAAGCACACTTCTTAAGGCACACTTCTTAAGGTTTATAAAGTAAAAGAATAAAGTAAAAGTATTTTCAAAAATACTGTGAAAGGGTATGAGCAATTGTGTCTGCTTAATAGAATTATATGTCATGCTAAACATACTCTCGGAATTTTATGTAAATATTTAAAATTTAATGTGAAGAGAAATGGATGGTGATATCGCCTCTAGAGCAGTGGTTCTCAACCTTCCTAATGTTGTAACCCTTTAATACAGTTCCTCATGTGGTGGTGACCCCCAACCATAAAACTATTTCCGTTGCTACTTCATCACTGTAATTTTGCTACTGTTATGAACTGTAATGTAAATATCTGATATGCAGGATGTATTTTCGTTGTTACAAATTGAACATAATTAAAGCATAGTGCTTAATCACAAAAACAATATGTAATTATATATTGTGAAATATTTCTTTCTAATGACAAATAAATGAAATTTTGTCTTGAATCGTGGTGTAGCATGGGCCACAGTCTTCATATGACAACAGTAAACTACATTGCTACACTTTGCTACACTGAGGAGCGGTGTGTTGGTTCTTAAGACCATGGGAAATATGTGTTTTCCCATGGTCTTAGGCGATCCCTGTGAAAGGGTCGTTTGACCCCCAAAGGGGTCGCAACCCATAGATTGAGAACCGCTGCTCTAGAGCAATGTCATGGTCATGGCAGAATTTGTTGTTGTTGTTGTTGTTGTTGTTGTTGTTTGCTTTGGCTACTGGTTGCCATGTTCCCACTCAGAGCACCCAGAAACAATTGTTGACAGTAGCAGTATACATGGTATAATATCTTTCCTTTTTTTTTTTTTCTGCCAAGAGGATGATATTTAGCATAATTCTCAGCCCCTCGACTTCTCTCCGAATGACCTTCAGAGCTTAAGGAGTGCTATTGTTTAATAAACCATAAGAAAGAAGAAAGTCATGAAAGAGAAGGATAGTATGTTTTTCCCACAAACTATCCTTAGAACATTAAAAATATCAGGCCAGACACATATAATGCTACCCTGTTTGATATAAAGCAAACAGGCATAATTAACTTTGTCTTCACGTAGAAAATAGACAATGTTTGCTAAACACCTTAGGCGGCTAGGGGTTGGTAAACTACATTCCCGGGACCAAATCTAGCCCACTCCTGTTTTTATAAATGAAGTTGTACTGAAACACAGCCCAGATACTCATTTACATATTATCTGTGGCTCTTTCTAATACTCATTTACATATTACCTGTGACTCTTTCTAATACTCATTTACATATTATCTGTGGCTCTTCCTTATCTGACCTCTGTGCTAGGTATTGTTTTAAGTGTTTTCTACTTATGCATCTTACTTTAATCTACATGACAGTCCCACTTCAATTTATCTGTTCTCCTAATCTCAGATAAACACACCCAAGAGGTCATCACACCCTCATTCTAACTTCCTTACTCCATTGGAAGTGACTAATTTTAAGGAACACAGCGTAAATCTTTTATTTATCAGAATCACTCCCTCCATCAAGAACATTCTCTCACCTGGCACCAGGGTAGTGCCCACCGAGGGCTCTGACCAGGGGCCTGGCCCCTTGGGAGAACGCGCTCTCACGGAAACCCCGTACTGTGTGGCACTCTGCAGCCCGGGGACATTCAGCAGGGTCCCCCTCACGGCAGAGAACACGCGAGTGTGTCCGGGGAAGTCCTGGGTTGATATCTGCACCTCGTAAGTCCAGTTCTGCCAGGAGGAAGGGCCTAATCAGAAGAGGTAACCAGTGTTACTGGCCGGGACGACATCAGCAAGGGCACACAAAGGGTCATGAGGAAATTCATCCCCAGCTTCGTCTTGAATGGAAGGGTCATTGGGCAGTAATACCCGCCACCCCACTAATCACCAGGGTTAGTTTGGCGGTATAACTAGAACAGTGTCCATTCCACCCAGGCACTCATCTTGCTGATTGATGGAGTCCTGATTCCCAACACATCAGAGGACACTTGGCCAGAGGGATGGAACCAGGCTCCTAATAAGCAAATGCTTACAGTGACTCTCTAATTTCTAGTGCTCGCATAGCACTTTTCTCCCAGAAGCCCAAACAGTACCCCCCAAAAATCTGCTTATTCGGTTTTAGCTGTCTTTGTGATATAAAGCAAACAGGCATAATTAACTTTGTCTTCACGTAGGAAATAGACAATGTTTGCTAAATACCTTAGGCGGCTAGAGGTTGGTAAACTATATTCCCAGGGCCAAATCTAGCCCACTCCTGTTTTTGTAAATGAAGTTGTACTGGAACACAGCCCAGATACTCATTTACATATTATCTGTGGCTGTTTCTACACTACAAAGTCAGTGTTGCATGGCTACATCAGAGACCGTATGAACCACAAAGCTGGATATATTTATAGCTGGTCATTAACAGAAAAAGTTTGCTGACCTCTGTGCTGGTATTGTTCTAAGTGGTTTCTACTTATGCATCTTACTTTAATCTACCTGACAGTCCCATAGAAAGAATTAATATCCCCATCTTCCAGTAGTGAAAACTGATTAAGTAAGTTGTCCAGGGTCATTCTGCTAATAAATAGCAAGACCAGCCTTTGAGTCCATGCAGGCTGGCTCCAGAGCCCACCTTACCCACCACACAAACAGCCTCTCCAGGGATAGAAGTTCAGGTTCAGAGAGTTTTAGGAAGTTGTTCCAATTAATTAAAGGTTATGATGGATACAAAACCTCAACCCAAGTGCCCTGACCCCCTGGCTAATATTCACTCAGACTAGCTTGTCAGTGCCTGGCTCGTGGTAGACACTCAATAAACATTTGAACCATTCTGTTGGGAGATAAATGAAAAACATAGAGAGCTGAAACCGGTTTGGCTCAGTGGATAGAGCATCAGCCTGTGGACTGAAAGGTCCCAGGTTTGATTCCGGTCAAGGGCATGTATCTTGGTTGCGGGCACATCCCCAGTACGGGGCATGCAGGAGGCGGCTGATCGATGTCTCTCTCTCTCTCTCTCTCTCTCATTGATGTTTCTAACTCTCTCTCCCTCTCCCTTCCTCTCTGTAAAAAAATCAATAAAATATATTTTAAAAAAAACACACATAGAGAGCCTCCCAGTGCAAAACTAATAAATGCAGACTAAAGGTGTCAAAACTCCTTTCTGAGCGAGGCAGCACGCTGAGGGATGAGGGAATCATCACATACGAGCTCTCAAAGCTGAGTGGCACTGCCAAGCCGTTCAGGCTTTCCTTTCCTGCCACCGAGGCCAGGACCACGCTGGGGGAGAGGCACTCACTGGCTCCTATGGCGAGGGCCGGAGGCTTCCACTGAACCAGCGCCTGGTGGGATCCGAACAGCACGGAGACCTGCTGCGGCCGGGCCGGCAGAGGGTACGGCTGGGTGTCCCTGCTGTACGTGACCAGGTTACCGAACCCCAACTCCTCTATGTGTCTCAGGTCACACCCCACGATGAACTCGTTGAAGGACAGGGCATCCTGCTGGAAAACCGCCTTGCCGTCGGTGACCACGAAGTGGCTGTTCTCGCAGTCGAAGCTCTTCACCTCAGCAAAGGGCACGTGCGGGAGGACCAGATGGGCGGCCGAGCCATCCAGAAAGGTGGACATGAAGACGTGGGTGGTGTCGTTGAAGTAAATGACTCGCTTGGACGGTGGCTTCACCGCAAAGTCCTTCAAGGTGCAGCTCTCCACGATGCGCATGGCTTCCGAGGCCCGGCCGGGGGGCACCTGGAGGGCCACCCTGTAAATGCCATCTCTCAGGAGATAGAACACATACCTGGCGTGGGGACAAGAGAGGCCTGGTTTGACTCAGCGCACAGGTAGATGAGTACGCTCCCCACCCCACTGCTTTATCCAGTGGTGCCATCAGCATCACCTTGACTCCTACCTTCCTGCTTTTGTTTCCCAAATTCAAATTGTTAAGAATCTCAGAGTAAATAGAAGCAAAAAGGTATGGGGCAAAGATCACAATTCTTAAACCGAAGCAAGGAGGAGTGCATGTTTCTAATGCTGACCGCCACAAAAGAAGGCAAAGAAAAAGAAAAGGAAGGTGCCGAAACCGTTTGGCTCAGTGGATAGAACGTCGGCCTGTGGACTGAGAGGTCCCAAGTTCGATTCTGGTCAAGGGCATGTATCCTGGTTGCGGGCACATCCCCAGTAGGGGGCGTGCAGGAGGCGGCTGATCAATGTTTCTCTCTCATCAATGTTTCTAACTCTCTATCCCTCTCCCTTCCTCTCTGTAAAAAATCAATAAAATATATTTTAAAAATATTTACAGTTGCAGCAATAGGGCTGCCATTTTACAACTCATGAAGAATTACTGCAAAAGGGAGCAGGACCACCCAGTCATCAGAAGAAAGAAGCCAACGGAGGAATTTGACAATTCATATAATTTGAAACCAAACATGGAGGGAGCTGTGCAGGTGAATTTGTAACAATAAAAGAGGAAACACCTTATTTTGCTAAAATACTTCATTGATAATCAAATCTGTCAAGATAGTTATGAAAACATAAAACTATTCATTTGAATGCAGCCAATTTCGGATTTGTGTTCAGGGAGACAGATGTACTTTTGCTTAGTAAATCTTTCTTATCACAAACCTGTGGATTGGCAGGGTTCGAAGCTCCAACTGTCAAATCATTGTCCTCGTCCCATCCAGTCCCACTCTTGTTCTCCGGATGACTATTCCAGATCATTATCAACATATTCAAGACTCCTGTGCTAGAACCTTACCCTGAGATACAAACTCCGTGCTGAGGTATGAACCTACGCTCTTTATCAATCAGGGAAGATTGTGGCAGGCAAAAAGCAGAAACACCTTGCCTCCTAACTTCCTGCTTTTGTTTCCCAAATTCAAGTTGTGAGGAATTTCAGAGTAGATAGAAGCAAAAAGTTATGGGGCAAAGATCACAATTCTTAAACCGAAGCAAGGAGGAGTGCATGTTTCTAATGCTCATCGCCATGTGGGAGGGGAAAGAAAAAGAAAAGGAAGGTGCCAAAATCAGTTTGGCTCAGTGGATAGAAGGTCAGCCTGCGGACTGAGAGGTCCCAAGTTCGATTCCCGTCAAGGGCATGTACATTGGTTGCGGGCGCATCTCCAGTGTGGGGCGTGCAGGAGGCGGCTGATTGGTGTCTCTCTCATCGATGTTTCTAACGTTCTCTCCCTCTCCCTTCCTCTCTGTGAAAAATCAATAAAATATATTTTAAAAAAAAAGAAAAGAAAAGGAAGGTGAGGAGAGCTGAGGGGTGGGAGGTAGAATATAGAGTGGGCAGGAGGGATGAGGCAGGGATGCGGAGAGAAGGGAAAAGGTTTACAGCAGCTACAAACTCAGTGAGGTTATAGTTCAATGGTGCAACTTGACAGCGTGAAGGAAGCCTTTTTTTAATAGCAGGAGAATCAACTTTTTCCCACATCTGAAGTGCTTTGGGAACATCCCCCAAGTGTGGCTAAACGTGACAACTGGCTTTTGCAGGAAGTCTACCACTGCCCGGGGAGATGATTACAAGAAGGCCTCAGAGTAGGAAGTCACGAGCTGGTGTCATCCCAAAATAGCGGTGTGATCTTGGGCAATTACTAAATCAGCCTCTTCTTTGCTTTCCTATTTATAAACTTAGGATATTAAAAGCGCCTACATCACCGTGTTGAACAAGGATTAAATGGATTGTTGAAGTAATGCACTTAAAACCACATATTAAGTGTCTAGTAACTATTAATTATCATTATTATTTCTGGTCACATTTCAAAATCTAAGCAGAAATCAACCTTTTATTTGTTGAACAAAGAGCCGCCAAAGATCTTACTGAGATGCATTTTGAGGGTTTGAGTTAGTGGGTGAAGTTCCTCAGAATGAGTCCTTTTGTGTAATTGGCAGCAAAAAAGGTGCACTTAATGGGATTTTAGACTTTTACAAACAAGGAAAATAATATTCAGAGAGTCCAAAGGACCTGGTTTACATCACAGGGCTTTTAAATTTTTTCTGTAATTCATTGATTCTTTCAAACCTACGATTTTAAAACAAATATCTAGGAAACTATTAATTAATATGAATAGATAGGCTTGATTCTAAATCAATATTGAGCAATTTTTTATTCATGAAGGTTAATGTGAGAACAATAAAAGGTTGTATGGACTTTTTTAAAAATTCAAAATGAAAATAATTTTATCCCTACGGGAAAGAAAAATGTTTACTAGTAATCTTACAAACACTGGCCTTGCTTATTAGTTACTAACCTATAATTATCTGGTCATAGTTAAGAAATAAATTACAAGATGGCTTTCTATGTTTTCATCCTGCACGTTTATGTGCATTTGGAGATCACAAAAATACATTCACTGGGAGTATCTATCCTCAAAATGACCCCGCTGGGGAGGTCAGCCCCATATGGAGCGATAAAGTTAAGGTCACAGGCATGAAGTTACTTGTCTGAGGTCCTATTGCAATAAAGCAGCACACCTGAGCTAAACTGTTTCCATTCCATTTGTAGTGAAGGGAAAACAGTTATTTGTAATGGAAAAGTTTTATTTGAGTCACCAATCTCCTAAGGTGGATGCTGGCAGCATTCTGATCAATCAGCCTCTTCATAGACTTAAGAACCAGACCAGCTGAAGCCGGTTTGGCTCAGTGGATAGAGCGTCGGCCTGCGGACTGAAGGGTCCCAGGTTCAGTTTCAGTCAAGGACATGTACCTTGGTTGCAGGCACATCCCCAGTGGGGGGTGTGCAGGAGGCAGCTGATCGATGTCTCTCTCTCATCGATGTTTCTGACTCTCTGTCCCTCTCCCTTCCTCTCTGTAAAATATCAATAACATATATTAAAAAAAATTTTTTTAAAAAGAACCAGGCCAATGAACTGATGCTGAGTTGCCCAGCAAAAGAATGAGTGCAATGAAAAGAGGAAATTGAAGGGCTTCTTTCAGGCAGCATTGAGGAGGCAATGAGACCCAGGTTGTGCCATAAAATAGTGACAGTGCTAGACCCCTGGTCCCTGAGTCCTAGATGAGAGGTCTTCCACATAAACCTGTATTTTACTGTGAATGAGAAAAGGAAAACTCCCAACTAGAGAAGTTGTGGATCCAGTTTAAAAGAAATTCCCTCCTGGCTCTATGGAATAAAAACGTTATCTGGATTTATTTAAATTTGAGCTAAGATACATAGGTTGGATCTTCTGAGATGACAATGTTTCATTATTAAGCAAGTTTCCCGAAGATTCTTACCCATTGAAGAATTCATATTGACAAGACTAATCCACTTACCCATTGTAAGAATCAGCCACAATTTTTTGAGGTGCAATAATTGAGGGAGGAGTAATTTCCTCAACGTTTGAGCAGTTCTCTAAATCACAAACATACACCTAGAGAATCAAAATTTCAGCAGTGGGATTAGTGTCTGTCTAGATTCAATTTGACCAACAAATATTTCTTGGGCATCTGTTCTGTGCTCAGAATTGTGCTGGTCACTGAGCACTGTTTGAAAACATGAAAATGCCCTAAAACTCCGTTTTAAATCCTATGTCCTAATGAGTTTATATCCTACTGACATCAATAAAATACAAGTGCCTATTTTCCTGGCTTTGTATTTTTAATATTCAACTATTTTTAATACTTAGGCTGACCCAAACTTATGGACTTCCAGCAATATGTCTGATAAGTCTGTCCCTTTCAAGAAGGAAACTTGAAACACCTCAAGACTGTGTCTTCTCAAAGATTTCAGTAATACTGGTTTTCAGACACCTAAAGTCAACCCTGGTTATTATATAATTCAAAGTGCTTGCAACTGATCTGGATCATAATGGTCAGTCCTACCTCGTTATAATACAAGTACCACCTCTATCTTATGAAAGATGAATTGTCATTAGCATAAACTCATGGCTCTGAAAAATCACCAATAAAGATGATTTAATGGTAGGTCAGGACTAGTACTAGGTATAATCTAGACCCTCCTATAGAGCAGATCTATGATTCATTGTTAACCTAGTGTCTAAAGCATCCTGTATAATAACAGGTAATATGCAAATTGTCCCCTCGCCGGCCAACTGCCCATGGCCCCTCCCCTAGTCCCCCTCCCCCCATCCAGCCCGATGGTCCCCCATCCAGGCAGGCAGGCTGGACCCCACCCATGCACAAATTCTTGCACCAGCCCTCTAGCACTAAATAATCAATGGATACCTATTTAATGAAACACCTGTTTACTTATAAACACATCTAATGAACATATGAATATCAGTCTCTGCTTATTCCCTTCAAACTCTCAGACTAACCAGTCCATCCATGATGAAATACATGCTCTGATAAAGCCAGTCGACGGAGAGGGAAGTAATCGCTCCCGGGCCTCTGTAAACAATTCTCAGGTCAGACACGTCAGACATGTTGGAAGCGTCCTTGGCCCATATGAGAGTCCCTTCAGAGAAATACACAACTTGCCGCTGGACGTGAACTGATATTCCTAGAAGACCATGCAAATGCGCGTGTGTGATTTTAGAGCACCAGACAAAAAAAACTTACACAAAAGATAACTTAGTTCTTTAATTTTTCATGAGGAGATTAAAAGAGAAATCAGCCAGGACTGGTTTGGCTCAGTGGATAGATCATTGGCTTGTGGACTGAAAGGTCCCAGGTTCAATTCCGGTCAGGGGCATGTGCCTTGCTTGTGGGCACATCTCCACTGTGGGGCGTGCAGGAGGCGGCTGATCGATGTCTCTCTCTCATTATGTTTCTGACTTTCTATCTCTCTCCCTTCCTTTCTGTAAAAAAATCAATAAAATATATTTTAAAAAATAAAAATAAAAGAGAAATCAACCTGCGTCTTTCTTTTCACGTGAAGGAAGTATTTCTCTCTACCATACTGACCTGTAATGTGATGGCGGGCAGCCTCTGACTGAAGGCACTGTGCTTCATCTACCAGCCGTTTTAAAGACCTCTTTCTCAGGGAAGACTTTCTGGATAAAAAGAGCCACTGTTCCTCTTCTTGAACTAAAATGACAACACGGTTTACTGCGACAGCCCCAACCATAGGCACGATGACACAAGATCAGTGCCACCCTCCAAAGCAAGGGGACGAGCATTTGAAAGAGGCTGGTGAGATTTCCTCTGGAGGCACGGGGGCATTCTAACTGTATTATCAATCACATTGTTCCATGATTGGGATAGCAAGTGCAGTGTCAACCAGTGGGGTGTATGTGTCTGTGCCCCTAGGTGCCCTCAAAATAACATGACATGGAGTGTCGCCATTCTCAACAGCCTTGCCACAAGAGAGGTTCAGCTCATTATGGCCAGCTGTAAGAATTTGACTGCTTGGTGCAGGTGGTCTAGCACAGGCCAGAATGGGTGTGACACAGTGCACACGTACACACACACACACACACACACACACACACACAGAGGCCTCGGTGGTCTTCCTATTGTCTTCAATATCTCTCCCAGAGGCAGGAGGAAGGTCCTTGGAGGAGGAGATTTGAGGACAGCAGAACTCTGCCTGATGTCCTGTTCTATTGGAGCCTGATGAAGTGTTTGCTGGTGGACACTTTTAGGACAATTAATAAACGTTATGCAATCATCACAGTAACAACCGGCTTAAGCCTGCTCTATATTTAACTTGCCCTTTGGACGTGTTTTTTGCATAGCCAAAATACCTCTCCTTTCCTAGAGTCTCGTAACAGCCAAAGAAAACAAAGGCTGATGATAGGTGACATCCAATACCCATGGGCTTAGGGGTGTGCGGTTAGGTAAGGGGTTCTCGTGAAAATAGACTGCGGAGTCCTTGAATTCTGGATCTTTGTGTGTTGTTCAAAACTGTTTTACTAGGTTCCTCCAAATATTGCCGTGCTTCTTAGAAAGCATGTTCATGTGTTATTTTGCTCACCTAGCCATCATGCAATAAGTATTCAGTCTCTCTAGGCAGTTGTTAAAATGCCAAAGGCCACCCTAGCTGGTTTGGCCCCGTAGATAGAGCATCAGTCCGTGTACTGAAGGGTCATGGGTTTGATTCGAGTCAAGGGCACATGCTCGGGTTGCTAGCAAGAGGCAGCCGATCAATGATTCTCTCTCACCATTGATGATTCTGTCTCACGCTCCCTCTTCCTTTTTCTCTGAAATCAGTAATATATATATTTTTAAATAAAAAATAAAATGCCAAAGCCCCCCCCAAAAAGGTACTTATAAAATAATAACAAAAGCTAATTTGGTAGATTGGATATTCAGAGTGGTAAAATGGAGATTATTAAGTCTAGATATCTTTGAAAACCTTAAGGAGACTGGGAGAAAAGGTATCTGCTATGTATTAAATGACAAAGATGCCCAATATAAAATGGGGGTGGAGGCAGAAGGAGTGTGTATTACCCCTAAGTGTGTAAATGTGTTACAATCACTGGTGATTTTATCTGGAAATCAAAACCAAGGATTTGCTGGAGGCCATTTTTTAATCCCTACATTTTCTGATTTTCCTCTTTAAATTCCTAAATTTTAATGTGAAACCTTTCCATCTAACAATGTACTTCTATGCATCCAGTTGAAAGCTTTCCAAGTACTAAAAGGACATTGTCCATCTGGACAGAAGAGGGGAGTCTGGAGGAACCAGCTGACCAGCACCTCTGAGGGCTGACCCCACCCTGGCCACCCCCCAAGGTCTGTGTCACAGAAGAGCAACGCCGGGCTGTACCTGCTGGGGATGGAGTGGTGACAGTAGATCCTGCTTCCGGCCCCTCCCCAGCTTCGTTTACTGCTGCCACAGAAAACCTGTGCCAAAAACCATTTGGAGAGACGTGCGTTACATGGCACGGTGTGAAACGGAGGTAAAAATAGCAGGAGCAATGCTGTTTCTATTTAAAGGACAATGTGACAATGCACGTAGCTGGCCACTGGGTGCCAGGGCCGGGCACTGAAGGACCATCCATCACCTCCTTGTTTGCGTTTCCCATCGAACAGTTCAGGGTCACCGAGGTCAAACACTGAGCTCTGCTATCTGCATGACCCCACTCTTACCCTAATTCAGAGGGACTTAGTAAATGCTAGAAAAGCTAACAATAATAAAATAAGAGCCCCTGACCGTTAATACGAAATACCATTAACAGAATTTCACCTCCTTCCTGTTTTTATGTCGAATTCAATGAAGAAACTGTAGTCATGGTATTTATGATGTCTTTCATTAGCCCATATTTATAAGGATCCTCTGAATAAAATAGAAATACTTGAGACTATTTCTGTGTAAGATATGTGATCTGGTAAGCATGCAAACTTGAGGAAAAACACAACTTCATCCCAACAGTACAGATTCAATGGGACTTCTCAAAATGCAATTAAACTACGTTGCTTAAATCATGGTGATGCCTACAGCCATGCGCGTTACATTTTCCTTGCACCAATTACAGTACTTCTCACCTGTAGGTGGTGTTTGGTAGGGTGGAGTAAAACTGGAAACTGGTTCTCTGCGTTCCTGAGTGCAGCTTCTGGTTTTTGCTGATCAGCCTTAAGTTATAACCCAAAATAGGCCCGCCTGGGAACTGGGGTGGAGCCCAGCTCACTTCCACGGAGTCAGGACTCGAACTCTCAATATTTCTGATGAAAGGAGCAGATTCAGGAACTAGAAGAAATAATGGTGACACCGTGAGCAGAAGCACGTGCAGGGCTTATGTTTTTAAAGAGGATAGAAAACCATGTCCTGTTTCCTTGAAAAGGTAACATAAATGAAATATTTTAATCAGTATTCAAAGTAAGTGATAGACAGAAGATGGTAAGATATCTATGAGCCACAGCTCTTGATCCATACGTCCTAGCCATTCCTGTTCTCCTAAGGGACTCTTTCAAATGTTCTTTTCCCCACTTCTAACTTACGGACTACAATTAAATGTGCAAGTATACAGATAGGATAAGGATTCTAGGAAAAAAAAAAAAAGTTGTCCAAAAATCTCCAGGGGCTTCAAAGAGCTGAATGTGGGCAGGACCACGTTGGGAGGGGAAACATTCCGGGAACAAAACTGAGTCAATGATTAGCATGTGATGAAAGAATGAAGTCCTGGGGCCTTTTCACTCCCTGGAGTGCTCTGCCTGACCAGTTCCAGCTGAAGATACGGGTTCTGATAAACCTGATCTAGAACAGTCTGCTTCCCCTGATGACCCAGACTCTACCTTCCTCCCCCGGCTCTCAGGGTCCCTTGGAATCCAGGCTGACTGCACTCTAGCTACACTCCTTCCCTGGCAAAGAATTAAAGAAACATGCGTTAATTAATTAAGCATCACAGACTTCAGAAGCTACCTAAGTGGCAAAGAACAGAAGGGAAAACAAATGATTTGACAGCCTGTCTTTCATTTACGTCTCCACCTGCTTTTCATACCTCCCACCCCAGACACCACATGCTTTACTTCCTCTTTCCACAAAAAGTTGCACTTCGATGGCCCTTTGCTCTTTAGTAGCCTCTTTCCCTCTGAACACTTCCGGCAAATGCTCTGTGTCGCCCTTGATGCCTTAGAGTCGGGAGACCAATCAAGGACGGCACAGGCTTATTTCATTGTTGAAAAGAAAATCACATTGAGCGGGAGCTTGAGGATGATCTGTTTCATGAGCCATGAGGACACGCCATACCTCCATAAGGGTGAGTCCTGTAGCGGGGGCTCGGCGGAGAAGGCAGCTGCAGCCGGGCTGTGACGATCCAAACCACTCGGAAGATATACTCCGTGAAGGGGTGCAGCGGCTCGACCACATAGGACAGATTGGACACGGCCTGCAGCAACGAGAGGTCAACCCTCAGCCCTTGAAGGATCACCACCTTGCCGAAACCGGTTTGGCTCAGTGGATAGAGCATCGACCTGCGGACTGAAAGGTCCCAGGTTCCATTCCGGACAAGGACATGTATCTTGGTTGCAGGCACATTCCCAGTAGGAGGTGTGCAGGAAGCAGCTGATCGATGTCTCTCTCTCATCGATGTTTCTCTCTATCCCTCTCCCTTCCTCTCTGTAAAAAAATCAATAAAATATATTTTAAAAAGAAAAAGGAAAAAAAAAAAGAATCGCCACGTCCACCAGGACGCAGAGCACAGGTGAATGTGGAGAAGGGGGGTGCTCGCTGGACATAGGGGACAGAGCACCTCCCAGGCCAGAGGAAATAAATGAATGTCTGGAGCTTGGTGTGGAGCCATCCCGACATCAGTCTGCGAAAGTCACATGGAAACTCTTTCCTGCTTCAAAACTGCAAAATGATAGATGCAATTATTGGGTATTTAGCACAAGCTGTACTTGAATTGTTCAAGTGGATGCAGGGTGTGGCAAAAGAATGTATACATAGCCGAAACTAGTTTGGCTCAGTGGATAGAACGTCGGTCTGCTGACTGAAAGGTCCCAGGTTCCATTCCGGTCAAGGGCATGTATCCTGGTTGCGGGCAAATCCCCAATAGAGGGCGTGGAGGAGGCAGCTGATTGATGTCTCTCTCTCGTTGATGTTTCTAACTCTCTATCCCTTTCCTTTCCTCTCTGTAAAAAAATCAATAAAATATATTTTTTAAAAAAAGAATGTATACATAGTTTGAACCTATTATGAACCCCAATGGGTTAAATCTGAAAAGAAAGAAATAGTCCAAACCGGTTTGGCTCAGTGGATAGAGTGGGTCTGCGGACTGAAAGGTCATAGGTTCGATTCCGGCCAAGGGCATGTACCTTGGTTGCAGACACATCCCCAATAGGGGGAGTGCAGGAGGCCACTGATGGATGTCCCTCTCTCATCAATGTTTCTAGCTCTCTATCCCTCTCCCTCCCTCTCTGTGGAAAATCAATAAAATATATTTAAAATAAAATAAATGTGGTTTTTCTTCTATTTGCTATAAAAAAATAAAAAGAAAAGAAAGAAACATCTATTGAACTATTTAAGCTGTTAAAGTCTGTATACATTTTGGGGATATGTATACTTGGTGTCTTAGGGATATTTTTCTCTGAACTGGCTCGTGCCTTCCTAAAAGGGCCAGTTCTGATACCTCCTGCCCTTTATCCTCATCAGAATCATTTTACGTGGGATGGGCAGATAATGACCAATAATATGAGTAGTTGGTTATAGCAGTGGTTCTCAACCTTTCTAATGCAGTGACCCTTTAATACAGTTCCTCATGTTGTGGTGACCCCCAACCATAAAATTATTTTTGTTGCTACTTCATCACTGTAATTTTGCAACTGTTATGAATCATATCTGTGTTTTCCAATGGTCTTAGGCAACCCCTGTGAAAGTGTTGTTTGACCCCCAAAGGGGTCGAGACCCACAGGTTGAGAACCACTGGGTTATAGGATGCTGTGCTGAAAGAATAATATGGATGTCTAGTATATTTTCCTCAAAAATAAAAGGGTTTTAGCAGTAACATGTTAATCCAAACCACTCATTTTATGTTTGACTCTCCCCCAGATTGTCTTTATGCCTATAACTAGAGGCCGATGCACGAAATGGTGCAAGAGGAGGCCTTCCTTCCCCCGGCTGCCAGCACCGGCTTCCCTCTGGCACCCGGGACCCGGGCTTCCCTTGCAGCCACAGCTTCGTACAGAAGGGCATCTGGCTAATTAGCATATTCTGCTTTCATTTTTATAGGTTACATGTAGTGATTTGGCGCTTTTACTAACGTGGGGGGAAAGACTGCTTAAGTGCATAGGCAGCTTTCCGTACCTCAGTGTAAGTCCAGCTCCCCGGATGCTGTGCGTATTTCCACTGAACGATGTATCTGATTCCAGAGACGTTGGCAGCCTTCCACCGCAATGTCACGCTTTGGTTCCCGATGGAAGAAGCAAAGGGCGCCGAGGGGAGGTCTGCATTTTCTGGGGGGGAAACAAGATTTCACTCACCATGCACCACCGTTCCCACCACCGTGTGCAGGATTCCAGTTTCTCTGCCTCCTCTTAGCCACTTTCACTTCTCCGGGAAGAAGGGACCGGAGTTTTACACATACAAGTAAATGTATAGTTTATAGCTTTAAAAAAGACATTTGTTTCAAAGCCGGGGTGAAACAGAGGTCAAGTAGGTTTGTTCTAAAATATCCAGACAGGAGTGAACCAAAGATGGGAGAGAGAAGCCAAACTGAACTATATGCTACTTTTAATCCCCCTCCAGCTGCTCAGCCCCAAGCAACCCCAAGCAGGTTTGTATACTTATGCCTCATTTTTCTCATCTGTAAAATGAGGCCAATGATCATACTTATATCTCTGAGGAAAAAAGAAAAAGAGCCAATACCTATAAATTACTTAGAGCAAAACTCAACTCATAAAGTGCCTAATAAATGATAGCTATAGCCAAAACCAGTGTGGCTCAGTGGATAGAGCGTCGGCCTGCGGACTGAAGGGTCCCAGGTTCGATTCCGGTCAAGGGCATGTACCTTGGTGGCGGGCACATCCCCTGTGGTGGGGTGTGCAGGAGGCAGCTGATGGATGTCTCTCTCTCATTGATGTTTCTAGCTCTCTCTCCCTCTCCCTTCCTCTCTGTAAAAATCAATGAAATATATTTTTAAAAAATAATAGCTATTCATATTTCAGTATATTATTAGTTACTATCATTCCTGCCGTGTAGGAAAGGGGCATGGAAGGTATCTCAAATAGAATAAGATAGCAGGTCAACAGGTAACTAGATTCTATTTTCAAGACAAAAAGGTGTTCGGTGCATGGGCAATCAGATTTGTTGTAACAAACGAAGGATATGATGGTAAACACAAATGCCTTTATTTAGACTGGATACATCTTATCTGTCAGTGGTACAGACCCTGATCCAAAGCCAGTGAGAAATTTAAAACAAAGCACTAATGATACTGGCATTCTAACCAAATTCTATAATTTAATGGGTAGTATAATTTCAGAATATTAAAATAGGATGTAAATCAGTTTCCCAAACTTCCTCAGTTCTGAAATCTTTAGTTTCTCAGTAATTTTTTTTAAGACTCTCTGGACCAAAAGAATAATCTAACAGTTCCACTTATTATTATAACGTAAGTATGCATGCTCTATCAACTTAATGGATTTGAAGAAAATAGCACATACATTTAAAGACATAATAACATATTTGTTTCATCCTTCAAATGATTGCTAACTAATGGGATCTCTGTGCTTTTGGGGGACCGTACAATATCTTTAATATTGTAATCAGGTTGGGTACCACCATCTTGTTTCCTGTTCCATGTTAATTTTATCACTTGTTTTTTATCACAGCAATAACCAAAACAGCCTAGCATCACAAAGATATGATATCAACAACAGGAACGCAGTGCAAACCGTTGTTTAGAGCATGCTTTACCTCCAGCTCGGAGTTCTGCCGTAGGCAGTTAGACTGACGTGAGCAGAGCGAGGATGATGGGTCAAGTGCAGAAGAAGGTCACGAGGTGGAAAGCCCCAGGTGCCTAGCAGTGGTCAATCAAGTGTAGGGTGGGGCCTTGCCCCCACGGTGACCTTTCCTCCCCCAGCACGTCCCCGGCTGTGAGATCTGGGCCTCCTGACCTTTCCTCCCTAGAGATAACAGGTAGGCCTCAGTTGTTGTTCAGCTCCAGGCCCAAATAAGCGACAAAACAGCCTCCATACATCCTGGAAATGTCCGAAAGGCTTGTAGGAGCCATGCTTCTGAGAGCTGCTTTACTGAATAACTGCTAGCTGAATAATTATTAAATTTAAAAATGCCTATACTCTCAGGTCATTAAAACAGTAGTAGGCCAAAACCGGTTTGGCTCAGTGGATAGAGCGTCAGCCTGTGGACTGAAAGGTCCCAGGTTCGATTCCGGTCAAGGGCATGTACCTTGGTTGCGGGCACATCCCCAGTATGGGGTGTGCAGGAGGCGGCTGATCCATGTCTCTCTCTCATCGATGTTTCTAACTTTCTATCTCTCTCCCTTCCTCTCTGTGAAAAATCAATAAAATATATTTTAAAAAAACAAACAAACAAAAACAGTAGTATTTCCTGACATCAAGTCAGCTCCTTCACATGTGTCTCTCCCGTTGATAGTGACTGCATCTACTGAAGGAGGGCAAAATCAGGTTCTAAGCATCACTCAGGTGCTAAGTTCCCCTCTTTGGCGCTGAAAGAGGAGTCTTACTGAATCTCTATCAAAATGGCTTTCACGTTTGAAATTATGGGATGACAGATAGATAGATAGATAGATAGATAGATAGATAGATAGATAGACAGACAGATCTGGCTGAGCTGTAGACGTTAAGTTTAGGTTCCTGGAGGGGGTGGGTGATGTTCAGTGCTAGCTGCACGTGTCCGCTTACCCAGGACTTCCTCCTCATAGGCGCCTTCAGACCCGCTGCAGCCGACCTCGCAGGACTGGCGCTGTGGGAGACAGGCAGCCGCCGTCAGGGCAGCATCCGAGGATAAGCTTCTACTACATTTAGAAATCTGAGGGGCTGAGAAGTCAGCTCTGTATTCCAATGACTGAGACTGCAATAACGTTCTCATTTGCCAGGGGGGTCGACCAGCACCTTTCCAACTTTTTTGATCATGTCTCAGATTTCAAAATATAGTGGTACCTCGAGATACGAGTGCCCTAACATACGAGATTTTTGAGATACGAGCCTCGAGCGAGCGATTTTTGCTTTGAAATATGAGCAACATTTGAGATAGGAGTCATCGCGCAGCTCGACCGGCTGCACACGACCCACCAGTTTACCGTGACTCAAGGGTCTCATAGTTTCCCACGCCTCAAGGTTACGGAACGAATTAAACTTGTATCTCGAGGTACTACTGTACATATAATGAAAGACCTTGGTGCACAAATACATGTGGGGGTGGGAGGATACATTCTTGAAACAGTATTTATCCCCCCTCCACACACACTTTTAACAGTTTTATTGAGATCTATTTCATGCACCCTAACATTTACCCATCGAAAGCACACAGCTCAGGGATTTTTTTTAGTATATTCACAGAATTGTGCAATCATCATCACAATCTAATTTTACATTAGTTTCCTCCCCAAAAGAAACCCATACCTATGATGCAATCTTTATTCTATTCTACTCTATTCTATGCTACTCCATTTCATTTGCTTTTCGGGATTCTATTCACTAGTTAATTTCATGACTCTTTCAGGGGTCACACCTCACAGTTTGAGAAAACATTGAGCTCCACAGCGCCATTGTATTTGCCATCTCAGCCAAAGGTTTGGCGAGCTAGTAACCTAAAACTCTAGCCTAAGATTATACCTATTTATGTATTTCCATGCCTTTCTTGAAAAATTAAAAATGGACTATAATCTTTATAATACCTGAACATTTTCATGGAGGTCTTAATACCAACGTTACATTTTAAGGTCTACAGAAAAAATGTAATGATGGTTCACATATCATCTCAATAACCCAAACCAGCGTAAATATTTTGAGACACAAATTTCCTGGAACAGATGTATAAACATTAGCTATGAAGAAAGAAAGAAAAAAAAAAACTTGGAGAAAAGACACACATTGTAAAACTACCACACAATCGTGATCAATCTTCCTGGTCTCATTCGACTTCAAATGCCTAGGAAAACAGGTGATTGTTTCTCGCGATAACAGTGGAAACCATGGCACAATGCATTTGCCCTGAACATCCCAGGCAGAAGGCTACGATCTGCAAACATTGGTCGGCCGGTGTTTGGTCTGTGTGCTCGGAGGAAGCAGAGTCTGATAAACCCACGTTTGCTTAGTTAAGGATTAATTTAAACACCTCAGGCCGGGCTCCAGATTATCTAACTGAAGGGTTTAATATATTTTTCACGTCTTTCAGGTTTCAGTAAAATACACTCAATACATTTATTATCTGTAGAGAATAAATATACCCAGTGGCAGCAAAATTATCATGGTATATAGGATTTTGTTTCCAAGAAAGGACTCTGAGGAGGAAGAAAGGAGATGGAATAATGTTTGTTTGGAAATCTAGCTAGTACTGACTATTGGGAATATATATAGGCTTAGTTCTCCTAAATTTTTTTTCAGGGACAACTATGTAACAGAATTCTCATCTATCTAGGCATTTAAATATTTTGTTTTGTTTACTTTTTATGAAGCTTCTATATTTTCCAGGCTTATTGAAACATAATTGACATGTCACATTGTATACATTTAAGGTGTACAATATGTGATTCATTTATATATTGCAATATAATGATCGCCATAGCCTTACCACCATCTTGTCACATAATTACCATTTATTTAAATCAATTTTTAAAAATATATTTTTATTGATTTCAGAAAGGAAGGGAGAGAAAGAGAAACATCAGTGATGAGAGAGAATCACCAATCAGCTGCCTTCTGCATGCCCTCTACTGGGGATCGAGCCCATAACCTGGGCATGTGCCCTTGACTGGAATGGAACCTGGGACTGAAATGTTCTGTCTGCAAGTGATTGCTCTGTCCCCTGAGCCAAACCAGTCAGAGCAAGATCAATTTTTTAAAGTAACATTCAAGCCTGCCTCTCTCTCTCTCTCTTTCTTCCAGTCCCCACTCCATCCCCCATCTCCCCACCTCCCAACCAGATCGAAATAATTTTGGACTTCAGATGAAATTGCCCAGTGTTTCTCAAGCTCGAGTGGCCTGGAGAGAATCTAAAAGTTGTTAAATGTAAGGAATCCACAGACTCTAAGCTGAAAGCCTTGGAATATTCCAGGCTGCTGAGCTGCCATTCCCTCTGCAGAAGCCAAGTTCCCACTTCCCGGGGCTGCAGCCTGCTGTCTGCTCCCGTCCACACTCCCATCTCTACCGCAGAAGCGAGGCCGTCACTGTCCCCGTCCCTCCAGCTCCCGCCTGGCACGCGTGCGCCAGTGCCTTTTCCCGCCCTCAAACACCAGGAGGACACCCATCACCCTTCAGGGGCGCCCCTGTGCCGCTGCTCCAGAAGAATTGTAGCTTCACTTCCTAAAAAAGCAGGGCCCGTGCACTCAAAGAAGAAGGAAAGGTCAGCGTAGGCACTGAGGACAGGGGAGAGGGGCCGGATGAGACAGGGAGTCAGCCAATGTCGACATAATTTTTCTCAAACAGCAGCAAGAAGCCATAAGAAGACTTAAGAAGGAGTATAACCTGTGTTTTACATGGTCAGGGAGAAGCCAAGATCATCATATTGCAATATATAAATGCATCAAATATGGTACACCTTAAATGTACACAATATTACATGTCAATTATGATTACCATTTTCTAAGTTTAATTTTGCTAAGCTTTCACTCCCAAGACTATTTCCTCCAGGGACCATGTGCAAAATGCCAAGCTCCTAGGTTACAGCATGGATGGTTGAAGAGCTGGAGTTCCTCCAGGGAAGAGCAGCTAGATTTAAGATAGATGTCTGTCTCTGTCACTGTCTCTAGAGCAGCGTTTCTCAACCTGTGGGTCGCGACCCCTTTGGGGGTCAAATGACCCTTTCACAGGGGTCGCCTAAGACTATTGGAAAACAGCTATTTCCCATGGTCTTAGGAAACAATACACCACTCCTCGGTGTAGCAAAGTGTAGCCATGTAGTTTACTGTTGTCATATGAAGACTGTTGCCCATGCTACACCACGATTCAAGACAACATTTCATTTATTTGTAATTAGAAATAAATATTTCACAATATACAATTACATATTGTTTTTGTGATGAATCCCTATGCTTTAATTATGTTCAATTTGTAACAATGAAAATACATCCTGCCTATCAGATATTTACATTACATTCATAACAGTAGCAAGATTACAGTTATGAAGTAGCAACGGAAATAATTTTATGGTTAGGGATCACCACAACGTGAGCAACTGTATTAAAGGGTCGCGGCGTTAGGAAGGTTGAGAACCACTGCTATAGAGCATGTACTTCTGCTCAGTTTCATATTAAAGTCTAACATTTTGAAGTGTAACACAGCAAGGTGTAAATGGAAATGAATAGAATTACACATTAGAACACTGGGAGGAAATATTTATATGATCTAAGAAGTATAATGAGTCAGAGGGCACGGTCACAGCGGTGGGCTGCTTCAAGGCCTAGAATACTGGAACTCTCTCTGACTTCCTACACACAGTCCTGCCCGGACTGTTGGTGGTGGTGGTCGGTCGTGGTCGTGGTGGTGGTGGTGGGGGGGGGGGGGGTTTGAGGTGTTTTTTATTTTTATTTTGTTGGTTTTGGTTTTGGGGTGTGGGGTTTTTTTGTTTGTTTGTTTGTTTGTTTGGCTAATTTTGCTTTTATCACACTAAAGGGTTCTTAGGCAGTGTTGTTGTTTTCAACCAGGAAAAACTTTTAATTGTCTATTTGCCTATGTGGCACCTCCCCCACCCCCTGTGTTTTACCTCTTCTTAGCTAACCCCACCACCATTCACTCCCAAGGAAAAATCACTCAAGTCATCATAGCCTATTGAGAAATTATTCCAATTTAAAAAATTGTTTTTTATGTGTATTATCAGCTAAAGGGGAATTTTTCCATTTTACTAATGGGTGATCATTTGTACTCCTTCCTCAGGCAAAATAAGTTAGTTCTGCTCTCCGGTTTTTAAGGACATTTAAACACAAAGCCACATCCATTTTAAACCGAGAAATAATGTAGCCATGAGAACCTATAGTCAAATGATCTAAAAGGAACTCTGAAGATCAGGTTCAGTTCAAGAAGACTGAGGAAGACAGGCTCCAAGTCCTAAGGTCCTTCAGAAGCAGCAGAGAAAGTGCTGGAAGGAGCTGCGGGGGAAGGGGCTGGCCTGAGTCAGCACCAGGTCCCTCATTAGAGCAGCAAGACACACACACACACACACACACACACACACACACACACACACACACATGCTGTGCTTCAAAATGCTGTCCAAGGAGTTTGTGGAATAAGGGGGAAAAATTGCAACTAAAGTGTTCTTTTTTTAATGCATTGTACTTAATGATAGAGCATATGCTTTCTGGGGAAGACAATAAAGTCAGCAGAAATGACACCCTGACTTCTGCTCCTGCCTCTCTCCCTGCTACCTTCCCACCTGCGCCTCCCCTTCCCCCACCGCCGAGGCTTCAGGAATTAGAACCCTTCCAACCAGAGCAGCACATGTGTGTATAAATGTATGTGTGTATACACACCTGTGTAGCTTTTTAGACATCGCATGTGCACACAGATACATAAAACACAGCGAATATCTGTGCCGTCCTGGAATTCCACGGTCATCTTTATGCCCAGAGTCACAGCACCCCCAAGGAGAATGTCTCCGTGCGCTGAGGATGACTCAGGTTTCTCTGTCCTTATTTTGCCAGCTTTTCCACAAGAGATAAAGACCTGGAATTGGATGACATCCTTTTTATAAGGACAGTCCACTTACCTCACAGGCTGTGGCATAGGTGTCATTCTGCGTGGGGGGAAAAAAACAAAAAACAAAAAAAAAAACTGCTTAAAATCTTTAAAGCTGTAAATAATGTTAATGAGACTTGGCTCTACATTTCCCCCAAATTAATTTCTTATCCCGCCCATGGCAAACAACCAATAACAAAATAAAACATAAAAAAATAAAGTTTTTAAAAAATGAAACAAATAAAAAACAGTTAAAAGGGAGCCCAGAGCGGGGCCTTCTACCCAGACAGGCCACTAAAGGAAGATGATAAAACTTATAGTTGCATCACTGGGGAAATGCGTGAAAAAAAGTGATGTCAGCCAGGACCAGTTTGGCTCAGTGGATAGAGCATCGGCCTGCAGATTGAAAGGTCCTGAGTTCGATTCCAGTTGGGAGCATGTGCCTTGGTTGTGGGCACATCCCCAGTGGGGGGCGTGCAGGAGGCAGCTGATGGATGTCTCTCTCTCATCGATGTTTCTGACTCTGTCCCTCTCCTTTCCTCTCTGTAAAAAATCAATAATATATATATATATATGTGTGTGTATATATATATATATATATATATATATATATATATATATATATTTTTTTTTTTTTTTTAAATGATGTCTACCCGAAAGTCCCAGTGAAGTAAGGGGGCTCTGTGATGGACCAGCTTAAAGAATAAAGGGGTGCTGCCAGATGCCCAGGAAGACAGAACCTGAAGCGAAAACTACCAGCAGCTTGAGCTAAGGAAGGCCAGCAGGTCCCTGTGCCCGGACTGGCCATGCTAACGTCCACTCTGCCCCATGACTGTTTTCTGACGACACATGGGACTTTCCCTTCGCTCACTCATGCGGGTGTGTCTGAGCGGCTGCCCTCCGCCCCTGCCTGTGTCCAGGGCAGGAGACAGTGTGAACAAGACAGAGAGCGTCCTGCTTTCATGGGCTTACCTGTGGGACACATGACTAGACACGTACCTGTAACACGTGACTAGACACATTGCTCAAAACTGCAATTGTTAAACGTGCTGCCCAGGAGAGGTACCTGTGTGTTCAGACTGTATAATAGCTCCCAGGTCCAGATCCCACCTGCCCCGCCTTGGGGTAACTTCCGGTCTATGAAGATCGTGGTCATAAACATGAGAATGGACGTGAGTAACTGCTATGACAAAGATCTGAGAGGACATACTCTACAGGAACAGCTCTGAGGACTACAGAAGAGGCCACGGTCCTTATTTAAATCCCAATGCTATGGTTTGAATAATTAATAGAAAGTTATATTACCCAACATTACCTGGACCGCACTGATTTCATCTCTGACCTGAACAGCCTGCCACACAGCCAGCCCACTTTTAAATTACACAATTTTTACCCAGGAGATTGAGTAATGATACTTTCAGGCACCATCCTTAGGAGGGAGATTCGATTAGTATCCTATTTTCATGAGGAGGAAAGTACTCTATCAAGAAGTTAGGTACCTTAACAAAGTCACACATTAAGTGGCAAAGCCGAGATAAATGAAAAATAAAGTTTTGGGGATGTATTTCCTACCCAAAGAGAAAGGAATCTAGATGCTCGTGACCTCTGGATTAGATTGCTAACACGCTCCCTTCAGAGCCACTTCGGACAGGCAGAGGTCTTGCTATCCAGAGACGGGTCTGGAGCCTCCAGCATTGCCTTACCTGGGGAGCTTCTTATCAATACAGAACCCCAGGTCCCCCCAGACCCACTGAGTCAGAATCCGCATTTCAACAAGATTCCCGGTTGAGTGTATATTGACATTTGAGAAGTGCAGGACCAGGACTTTAACAAACACCAAATGTCCTACTAAAAGGAGAGCATCCGTTGTAGGGAGCATCTGTTGGGCGTCCCCGGTGGGGTGTCATGGTTGGTGTTAACCCCCCTCCCTGGTCTCCGGTTGGGTTAGTAATGGTAATCTCCCTCCCCACCATGGCCGTGTGTCACTCCGGCTGCCATCCTTTCCCTTTAGGGTCAAGCCAACTCAGTGAAAGCCAATGGCAACGCCAATGGGAGGCCTCTTGGACAACATTTCTCTTAAGGGGGACATTAACATCAAGACAGAAACACGGCTAACACTTACACACGTTAAAACACACTTCTCCTGATCCACCGAGTTCCAAAAATGACAGCCTTGGATGCACTGCAAGAGACAAGAAGAGACAATGGTGACTGCACAAGAGGGACTCTTTTGTCATCTGAAAATGCAAGGATGTTTTAGGAATAGAAATCTACCGAGGAACCTGTGGCCTCAAAAGAATTCGGGGTGATAAGCAGAGCTGTCCTGTCTGCAGACAGCAGGGCGGTGTGGTTCACTGAAAGTTGGCCAGGGTGCTGAGTGGAGTTCAGTCTGGAATGGGCAGGTCATGAACCCAGAGAGCACTCACACTTCAGGCAGCACACTGTCCACTGGGTGGCGGGCAGCGGGTAAAGTCTAGGTCAGCATGACATTGAATACATCCTGGATCCATCGGGTGACTTTACGTGACAAGCCAAGCTCAAGCTGGTGCTCAAGAAGGAGGCAGCACATCAGACCTTGAATGGGTGGACAGTTCGAGAAGTCTACTGCCCACAGGCCAGCTTTCACCCTGCAGCTGCCCTGAAACCTTCTCCCAAAGCTGCCTGCATCTCCTATGGATGGATTTGGCCCCTCTCTCCTAACTGTACTTGATCTGCTGGCACCTTGTGATTGTGAAGACATTTCTTCCACAGAAAGAAATGTCTACACAATCACACCTGGGTCCCTTCTTCCTCTCAGTTCCTTCTTTACTGTCTCTTTTTCCCTCTCCTTACACATTTTCATTTTGTGTTCTATTTTCAACTTTTCCTCTTCTCATTCTTCAAGTTCTCCACCAGCAAGTTCATCATCCAGTTTTGAGAAATTGTATGTTTCTAGGGATTTATCCATTTCTTCCAGATCGTCCAATTTGCTGGCATGGAATTGTTCATAATATTTCCTCACAATCTTTTGTATTTCTGAGGTGTCAGTTGTTACTTCTCCTTCATTTCTGATTTTATTTATTGGGATCCTCTCTCTTCTTGATGAGTCTGGTTAAAGGCTTATCAATCTTATTTATCTTTTCCAAGAACCGGCTCTTGATTTCATTGATCTTTTATATTATTTATTTAGATTTTATTTTGTTTATTTTTGCTCTGATCTTTATTATTTCCTTTCTTCTACTTCCTTCGGGCTTTGTTGTTCTTTTCCCAGTTCCTTTAAATAGAAGTTTAGATTGTTTATTTGAGATTTCCCTTGTTTCTCGAGGTGGGCTGGGATGTACTCAGTGTACCTCTTAAGACTGCTTTCGCTGTGTCCCATAGATTTTGGGTAGTTGTGTTCTCATTTGCATTTGTTTCACTGTTACCTAGCACAGTGCCTACTTCATACTTATGCTTTGAGTCATTTAAACATTTGTTGAATAAATGGGCACAGGTGCAGAAAAGTAATAAAACCATAAATGTAATGGTTAGAAGATATATAGGAGACTCCCTAATCCAACCCTCTCAGATAACACATCATAAAAGTAAGTCTCAGAAATATCAAATAATTTGCCCAAAGCCATGCAAATAGGTAGAATCAAAATAATGGACTTGGATTGGTCCTGTGGATTGGTCCACTTCAATACTGCTCCTGACTTCATTTGTAAATATTCTATCATTCAGTTATAACTAAATTGTTTTTATTGTCATTCCTCCAGCAGGGACAAAGAAATGATATTTTACTTAGGACACACCCTGTTGTCATAAAACCTGACCATTGCCCCCTTCTCTGTAATCATTGCTAACACTGTACAGCTCTTAACAATGGAAGCAATTACTCACTGGCTCACTCAGATTATACGGCGTACCGCTGTCCAGATGCCAGCCCTGCAATGAAGAAGGAGATAATAAACACCAGCTCCCAATACAGTAAGAACTACCACAACTTATTTTAAAAAGCTTCCTGGAATAGTGCTGCCTCCCTTCTCAGTGTTTTCTAACAGGAAAGTAAGGAGCCAAATGTCTTAAAGTCATTAAATTAGTCATGAAATCAGACAAAATCCCAGTACAAATTATAAGAGATAATGTCTAAGAATTCTTAGCAGTGGTAAAGATGGGATGGGGGTGTGGCTATAGGGAGGGGTTAAGGGCAAAGGACAGAGTCTCCCACAATATTAAACAAGCCTATGACATTAGTCAATTCATCAAGTCAAAGGACTCTGAATGAAACATGAATTATGTTCAGATTTTTTCTCTCTTTTTTTTTAAAGCAGTCTTATTAAGAGCAGAGAAAAATACAAATTCAGAATTCTGCACAGTGTAAAACATCAGATTGCTCTGTTTGTTCCTCACCTGTTCAAAAATTTTATTTTTATTTTTATTTATTGATTGATTTTTTACAGAGAGAAAGGAAGAGGGATAGAGTTAGAAAGGTCGATGAGAGAGACATCGATCAGCTGCCTCCTGAATGCTCCCAACTGGGAATGTGCCCAAAACCCAGGTACATGCCTTTGACCGGAATCAAACCTGGGACCTTTCAGTCTGCAGGCTGATGCTCTATCCATTGAGCCAAACCAGTTTCGACTGTTCAGAAATTTTAAGAACTTTTTTTGTGCTGGGGAAAAATAAAAGAAATAGGAACTAAAGGGAGGAAGTCTCTCCATTGCTCTTTCTCTCTGTTCCTTATTTGAATGGAGTCCTTCATAGACAGAAGGACTCACACCAGATGGCAATCCTGGGCCCGAGATAATCACATATGTACTTGGGTAGCATTATGGAGATATGACCTAATTGTCAACCTGCCCCACTGATTGACTTAGAGTTATGAGCAAAGGAAAACTAAGTGAATTTCTCTAGTTGGTACTGCTCAGAACCTCTCCTTACAAGTTGCTGAATTTGCCTGACTGGTTTGGCTCAGAGGATAAAGTGCCAGCCTGTGGACTGAGGAGTCCTGGGTTCGATTCCAGTCAAGGGCATGTACCTTGGTTGCCAACACATCCCCAGCAAGAGATGTGCAGGAGGCAGCTAATCAATATTTCTCTCTCATTGATGTTTCTAACTCTATCCCTCTTTCCTCCTTTCTGTGGAAAATCAATAAAATATATATATTTTTTAAAAGTTGCTGAATTTGAACCACTGAATTGGAGAAGTGATTCATCCAGCAAGGAGCACACCTTCCGTCCTTGGTGGCCTCAGCATTATAAACAAGACATGTCTGGGGAAGCAATGGACTGTTCAAGGGGCCTCAGGGGAAGGGGGTGCGGACCTTATGTGTCCGTTCAGAAGGTGGCCGTGCTTTTCAGAGAGACCAAAAAAGATGTTCATCACTAAGTTCACTGAACATTCTCTCCCTTCCATGCAAGTCCTCTGTATCTACAACAGTGCTTGGGGGTTAGTAGATGTTCAAAAAATATACCCTGAAGGAACAAATCCATGAATTCAAGATGACTGCTGCTTGGGAATACTCAGAAGTTCCGTCCCTGAAAAGCACTGTCCAAGGCCTAGCATTGTGGGGTTTTATTGAGAAGTAACCAGATGCAAGAACCAAAGAACAAATGCTGCCTTTCCCCCTCTCATTTGATGTGTGAATAAAGATTTCTCTAGTTGGCCAAGACCGGTTTGGCTCAGTGGATAGAGAGTCGGCCTGCAGACTGAAAGGTCCCAGGTTCAATTCCTGTCAAGGGCATGTACCTTGGTTGTGGGCATATCCCCAGTAGGAGGTGTGCAGGAGGCACTGATAGATGTTTCTCTCTCATCAATGTTTTTAGCTCTCTGTCCCTCTCTCTTCCTCTCAGTAAAAAAAATCAATAAAATATATATGTAAAAAATAAACATGAGATTTTTTTAAAAAAAGATTTTTCTAATTATTGTTCCCTATTACTTCTATTTGTAAACAAGGATGCTTACCAGTAATGTGTTTTTAGATCATGAATACTTAGAGAGTAAGAATTGCATCTTGTAGGTGAATTGTTCAACCCTGTGCTTATAGTACTTTGTTCCCATGGTTTTGTTCAATAGGGAGCTTTTAATTCTCCTCTATATGGTTGAACCACAATCATGTTCAACTGAGGTAAAGAGTGAATTTGCAATTGAAATGTTTCCTATTTCTTTAAAAATCTGTTAGTTCATAGAAGCAAAAGGGTGTGTTCCATTTTAAACAATAGTTGCCTCTTGATGACCATAAAGCCATATTGTAACAGCCCGGAGTCCTTCTATTGGCATCTCTCAAGATTACATATAACAGCTGAATGGTAGAACCAACAAGTGGTTTTGGGCAAAGGTAGCCTCATGAGTGAGGAATATGGGGTTCCGAGAATTTTGTCAACATTCTTCCCTAATCTCCACTCGATCTCTACCCCTTTCTCCTCCTCATCATCATTGCTAACAATTTGTGAGCAACTGCTATGTTCCAAGGTGTTTTACACTCAACCGCATTTAGCACCTCAACAACCCCATTAGGGAGGTACTGTTATTAATTAAGACCATTGCATAGCTGAGCAACAAAGAGTCTTAGTAAATTGCCCAAGAGTTAGAATTTGAAAGGAGATGAGGGGCATTGCCTCCAGAATCTGTGCTCTTAACCAAAGCATGAATGCCTCCCGTAAAATCTGCCCAAATTCACATTCTTCCCTTTGGAAGGCCCAGTTTGCCTTAATTCCTCCTGGCCCCATCATCTGCCCAAAACACCAACCCCAGTGCTGGGTCTCAGTCCTCTTAACCCAACACCTACTTCTTGGCACAAGATGTTCTTCCTGCCCACCTCTGCCGGAACTAATTTCACTGACTTCCTGTCTTAATAAATGAATCAGCAGAATGATCTGCATTGTAATCCCACTGCTCCCAATGTGATATTTTGAAAGTTAACTTGTACTGTCTAAACTCAGTATTCTCATCTGAGACAAAAGTAAAATAATATTTAATTCTTGAAGTTCAGGGGGATTTGACTAAATAATGTATTAATTATTATAGTACAATGCCAGGCACTTTAAAATCTATTAATATTAGGTGCAAAATTGCTATAAATAATCTTTTGCAGACATTTCTTTGGTTACTTATGCAATAATCTCTTCAGATAAATTTCTTGATGTTCAGGGTTAAAAGTATATTTTTCTTTTTGATTTTGGTATTTAGGAACCCATGTTTTCTAGAAATCTAACCACAATATATGAAAGTGCTTGTTTATCTAAATAATGTATAATGACATATACCCATCATTATAATATCACACAGTGTATTTGCCCTGCTCTAACAATCCCCTATGCTCTGCTTATTCATTATCTCCCTCAAGACTCCCTAACACCACTGCTATGACCCATTAATCTTTTCATTGTCTCCATAATTTTGTGTTTTCTAGAATGTCACAGAGTTGAAACGACATTGTATATAGCCTTTTCCAGTTGGCTTCTTTCACTTAGTTGTGTGTATTTAAATTCCTCCGTGTGTTTTTTATGGGTTGATAATATTTTTGCTCTGAATAATATTCTATTGTCTGGATGTGCCACAATTTATTTATTCATTCATCTACTGAAGGAGGGAGTTATTCTTTCTTCTAAATTTATAGCCCCTCTTGGACTTGAATTGTTATCTTTATCATATTCCATACTCCCTTACATACATGGTCTTATTTCTGCGCTGTATTCTGTCTTACTGGCTTGCCTACTCCTTTACCAATCCAAATCAGGCTAATTTCTGGATATTTTAAAGAATTTTTGGATTATGGTTTCATTCCTTTATCTTGTTATAAAGTTATATATTATATACAAGAAAACTATTAATGTTTATACTTTTTAAACAGTACCACCTTCGGAACTCTATTGCTTCAAGTCTTTTATTGAATTGAATTGATACTTCTAACAGAGCACTCCTTATTCTAAATTGATAGAACACTAGTTCCACAGTTAGTGGGATTTGTTACTTAAAAAAAAAAAGTTTTGTTACCAAAGAAGATGAAAAAAATTATAATTAAACAAAGCCACTTATATGCTATTGTGCCCTGTGGATATACAAAAAGAGAGTATGAGAAAAGCAATTCCATAATTGTTTGATCATAAATCTCTTTTTCATAAAGGATCTCACAATTCTAGTGTTCTGAAGAATATTAAGGCCCTAGCTGATTTGGCTCAGTGGAAAGAGTGTTCGTCTTCAGAGTGAAAGATCCTGGGATGGATTCCGGTCAAGAGCACATGACCCGGTTGCAGGCTCCATCTCCAGTAGGGGCGTGCAGGAAATACTAATCAATGATTCTCTCTTATCATTGATAGAATTCTCTCTCTCCCTTTCCCTTCCTCTCTGAAATCAATAAAAGTATTTTTTAAAGAATATTACCTTTTATTCTCTGCAGCATGTGGCATATATAATTCAAAACTGTTAAGTCGGTTGATGTAAAATACCCATGAACGATGGTTTGTGCATTTTTGGACAGCAAGTTTGAACATTCTTTTGTATGATATTCTTTTGTTTCTTTTTTTTAAAAAAGCAAAGATGCCAGCTGGAACCAGTTTGGCTCAGTGGATAGAGTGTCGGTCTGTGGACTGAAGGGTCCCAGGTTCGATTCCGATCAAGGGCATGTACCTTGGTTGCAGGCACATCCTCAGTAGGGGGCGTGCAGGAGGCAGTTGATTGATGTCTCTCTCACATGGATGTTTCTGACTATCCCTCTCCCTTCCTCTCTGTAAAAAAAATCAGTAAGGTATGTTTTTTTTTTAAATATTTTCTTCAAAAAGCAAAGATGCCTCAGTGTCAAGAACTATCCAGTAAAATCAAAGATGACCTTCCCATCAAATGTCCACACTACATTGACAGAGAAAAAAAATTCAAACGATATAATTAATACACTGAGTAGTTCCCACATCCTCTCCCCTGCCCCTGGCGGTGCTCATGGTCCATTCGCCTCGCTGTGTCCCTCCAGGCCTGCGGGGGAGGCCCAGACCGGGAACCTTCAGTGCAGCCACTAGGCAGGTCGGCAGACCGTGTCCACACCAGCTGCGCTCCCTCTGTAGGTGGAGGACGGAAGGCAACTCGGCAAAGGAACAAGCTGTCTGCTTCCACTGCCAAACCCTGGAACCCAGGAGCCCACGCGAAAAGACACGCCAAAACTAGACATAACTGAAAATAATCAAATGCCTCAAGTACAAACGACCAGCATCGTAAGTGTTGATAGTAGCGACAGTAACAGAGTATGGCAAGACAATCATATGATGGGCTATTTTCAATACATTAAAGATCCTGTCTCCATGAAAACTTGAGGGCATAGAGGGAAACTCATATGTACCACGAAGTGAAAAAGCTGAGTGCACAACTCTGTGCAAAAGTATATACACATTTGGGGGGGAAATACTGAAAGAAAATACAATCAGAGGTTAATAGTGGTGGATTTGTAAGGTTCTTTCCTTTACTCTTCTCTATTATCTATCTTATACATGTCTTACAATGAATATGTATTCTTGTTTAACTCAGAAAAGAATTTTAAACTTTTTAATAAAGAAAACATTTAATTGTCCCAGTGTTCCACTTTTAAGTGTGAATTACAACTTTAAAAACCTAAAGCATACAATTCTAATGGCAATGAAGCCTTCAGCAAAGATTTATATATAATACCAAACTTCCTTAAAAGTTCAATTATTCATAATAATATTCCCAATAGTTTAAATTCAACCAAAAAGAAAGTGACACAAATCAATTTCTTTAATACAAATCATTTTCTTTTTAAATGTACCCTTGACTTCTATCTCTAATGCTTTAGGATGAGCATTGTGTTTTATTTGCTAGTTTCATTATATTTCAAAGTGTGACTCTAAGTAGTAGTGTAACATATGAGCTATCACGGTATTTCCTTTGCCTTTAGATGAGTGTATCTTTCCCTGGCTAGGATGTATTTGGTTTTTAAAGTGAATCCAGTGACTGTTTTAATTACAACTAAAGCACAAAGAGATATGAAATAATAAATATAGGAGGAATGATACTCAGAAATGAGAAGAAAACGTTCATTTTTTAAAAAATCCTCATTACTGAAAAATTACAAATGCACAGAAAGCATCTCAGGACTATACAAACAATTCTTGCTTTTAAAATAAAACGTGGTTCTATACGGCCCTGCATCTGCTGCCTTGCTCATCCACCCCCCCCCCCAATACAATCCCCCACCCAATATAAACAGCACTGATGTTTACAGCTGGATGGCATTGTCCTGGGGCCAAAGCTACTTTGTGCTTCAAGACAAATTGTAATAAATGAGTTTTTAAATTATAATTTCTTAAAGCATGCAAAATCGATTGCATTCCATCCTCCTTCACTCAAATCCCAATCCTCCTCCCCAAATCTATGAACAGATAACAAGATAAAATAGGCCTGCCCTACCTTCCGTAATAATAAATGGTCCTAACACACTTTGAAAAAAAAACAGTATTCCTCGTGAGAAAACTTCTTATACCGTGAAAATAAACCAAACCTTTAGAACCAGCTGAATTCTATGTTTTAGTTCCCACGAAGGCAAATAAGCAAGCCCGGTACAACTTACCAGGTTAGTTACACACGACTGTAGGCAGCTGTTTAACACTGTACGCTGCCCCACGGAAATCCATAGGCAGCCAAGAGTCAGGAAATTGGCAAGGGTCGGGATAAGCCAGTGACCGTTCTTCATAACTTCACCCCGGCGGAACCTCAGATGCGCCTTCTCATCTTCTCCATTTCACTATGTGAATTCTTTGGGTTTCATCACTTTAGTTGAAAGAGAGGCTGGTGGATTTCTTTCTTTTAAAAAAAAAATAATATACTTGGGCCTTTTTGTTTAGACCTTTGAGTCCTAGATAGCTTGTCATATGCTCCTAACAGCTATTTCATCACTTAGCTTTGTTTTACTCCCATAAAGAAAATCGCCCACTGACTAAAGGTTAGGAGCCCGCTTCGCATGGGAAGTAAAGGGAGAGGGAAGCATGTGATGGGTGCACAGTCCCAAACCCGGACGCTTCCCGGGGTCACCCACCGCCTCCCCTTCTTGAGGTTGGTTCGGCCATGCAGGAAATTGGGTTTGGGCCACCTAGACTTCAGCCAACAGTAGCACTATTCTAATAAAAAAGTTATAAGAAACATAGAAGCTTCTAAATCAAATGAAAGGAAAAACAGAACCCCTGGAAACCAAGAGCATATTTTAAAATGAAAAAGCAAACCAAGATGAAATTAATAGGCAAATACTCTGAGGGTGAGGTAAAGGGAAGGAGGTTGGGTCGAGTGCTTTTAGAAGTCCACTACACATTAACTAGAATGCTGCCTTATCAGGCCTAGTGAGACAGAGAGCTGGGACCAGCCATCACAGAGACCTGAGATATGTACAAGTGTAACTGTCTTCAAAAGGAAATATTGTAAAAATTTCAATTAGCCCAGCATCAAGATAAAGTTAAGCTGAAGTTTAAACAAAGAATTTGAAGTCTGCAAAGTACGGCAGTGAGTCATTCTGGGAAAATACTTCTTAGGCTGCTGAGGGTTAACTCTTTAAGGTCAGATAGTTTTGTGTTGGTGTTCTTTCTCATGACAACGTGAAGTATCAAATAAAGCTCCTTGTCTTCTTAAATAAGTGATAATAATATACTTAACCTTCCCTTAATGGTGCGAGATTATCATTGTAAGCAACACAACGCATAAGGTTCTCTTTTGAGCTGAACATCTTTTAGTAAATGTGGATAAAACTGATGTACATTGTAAAGATGAATGGTACTAACTCCAAAATTGACCCCTAAAACTTGTTTTCTTTAAAATCTTTTTCCACCATCTATACCTGCTTTTTTCCCTGAATTTTAAAGAATGTAAATTTAAAAATATACAACCATTTGATTCCTTGATCAGAAGAATTCGGCCCTTTTTCTACAAAATGCACTTTTAAATCAGAGAAGGATCTACCTTATCTAAGGGATTTTTCTCATCCCAACAAAATTTATCTCCTTCCCTGCATGGCCAGTGCCTTTACCCTGATTAGCACAAATAATGTTTGTAACTTTTGCTTCACTAAGAAAATGGACCACTAAGTATTTCCAGAAAGACCTTAGTTCATTTTTTTAAATCAAGTTCCTTCCAAATTCAAGATTTTGTGCTCATTCTCATTTTTGGAATTTAACCAACACATGGATTTGCACTAGTGAGAAATGGAGTGTGTTCAAAAATATTTATTGCAGGATTATTTATGTTTGCAAAAGATGGGAAACAGACTAAAAGCCCAATGGGTAATACTGGATCAATTCATTCATGTGTCTTCTCCAGGTGATTTCTCCACGTGGGCTGAGTTGGACTTCTCTGTAGCCTGATGTTCTCCCAGCGATTGAACTGTTTACATGGTAGCTTGGGTCTGTGGTGGCTTTCCAGTGTTAAGCTGCATTGTCTTTTACGATTCCGTTTTAGAAACATATGGACACACAAAACAAAGTCACTGCCCAAGGACAGATCGTGGCCAGAGGGCAGGGAAAGCATGAATGGGGCTTGTTCAGACAGGGAACCTCAGCTGAGGGAGGCAGAAACTTTGACCGTGAGAACCAAGCCCCAGGACTTTCGTCTTTCAATGAAGTCATAGACTGAAAGAAATATGTGATCAGGGAGATGGAAGATGGCAGCGTAGGGAAATGCCTGTACTCGCTGCCTCCCACAACCACAGCAAAATTACAACGGAATACAGAACAACAGAACCACTGGAAAGCTGGCTGAATGGAAGTCCTACAACTAGAGAAGCAAAGAAGAAAGCACACTGAGACGGGTGGGAGGTGTGGAGGCACACAATGGGCTAGTCTGGCACCCACGTGGGCTGCTTCTTTAATCAGAAGAGAGATCGTCTCTGCGGAGGCTGCCCAAGAGGAGCAGAGAGTCCCAGTCCCACACCAGATGCCCAGGCCAGGATCCCAGAGGTGGGAAAAGAAGTCAGTAAGAACTGTAAGAACTACCAGCTATAAAAACCAGTGCAGCTGAAACTGGTTAGGCTCAGTGCATAGAGTATCAGCCTGCGGAGTGAAGGGTCTCAGGTTCGATTCCGGTCAAGGGCATGTACCTTGGTTTCAAGCACATTTCCACTGTGGGGTGAGCAGGAGGCAGCTGATCGATGTCTCTCTCTCTCATTGATGTTTCTAACTCTCTATTCCTCTCCCTTCCTCTCTGTAAAAAATATCAATAAAATATATATTTTTTAAAAACAGTGCAGATTGAGGCTCAGTGACACACAGGTTTCTAGAGACCTCACTGTTCCTCTTAAAAGACCAGTACCATGAACTGATCTTACAAGGTCCTGCTTTCTCTGAGTGCCAGCATCAGGGCGAGGCTTTGGGGGACACAGACACATACCAGGAGGAACTGGATTGTCTGGTATCAGGGCAGAAACTTGGGGGCGGCTTTCTCCAGACACAGGGATCATTGTTCCTTTGCTGAGGCCTCTCTGGTCACAGGGCTGACCAGCAGCCATTTCTGTTTGCTCCACCCTGGTGATTCCCTAAGACTCTGCCTCATCCAACTTATAACCCCACATAAGCTGTGTGCAGCAGCTTTTCCATATGAATGGTCTGTCCTTGCTCAGGCTAAAACCTCTCAAACTAATTTCAGCTGGGTAAGGGAGCTCCAAATCTATCATTAAAAGGCCCAAAACCCAGCACCAGCACCAGCCTGCTTCATAGCTGTGTCTCATTTGGGCACTTCCAAATCTGATACAAAGTGGAGGAATCTGCAGATCTCTCTGTAGCTTCTGCTGGGTGGCCCCTCGCAGTAGCTAACTTTACACCTCCTTGGAGACCCAAGAGCCAGTGTATCCAGTGTCAGACCATATCACTTTATAGCTCTACCCATTCATAAGTAATACACTAAAGGGGCAGACTCAGTGAGCACCAAAGCCCTACTGAAGCAAGTCCTGCTCCATAGGGGTGTCTCCTGCACAGCAGTTCTCCCACTGTAGTTACAGCTGGTCCTTACAGCCAACTGGCCAGGAGGCCAATTCCTCCCAGTGATGCCAAAAGTAATCAAGTCTCTCCTACAGAAAGACTGTGCTCACAGCCCACAAAGAAGTGCATCTAGAGCTCTCAGCTCAGGCTGCTTGGGAGGCTGAGCCACTGGGCCCTCTAGAATACCAATTACACAAGGCCACTCTATCAATTCAAGGAGACATAGCAGCTCTATCCAATACATAGAACAAACACAGGGAAGCAGCCAAAATGCAGAGACAAAGAAACATGCCACAAATGAAATAAATGGAAGAAAGCAAACTACTCAATATAGGGTTCAAAACCCTGGTTAGAAGGTTACTCAAGAATCTTCTAGAAACTTCCAAAAAACATGGTAAAGGACCAGTCCAAAATTAATCATACATTGACTGAAGTAAAGAATAATATACAGGGATTCCACCATGGATTAGAGGATTCTGAGAAGATTTGAAATATGAAGATTTGAAACTGGAAGAGCAAAAAGAAAAAAAAAATCCCAAAACATGAAGATAGTGTAAGGAGCTTCTGGGATAACTTCAATTGTACCTTGCTTCTATAATTATTGTTCTTGGTAAATCAGGAAATGGTTCTTGACCCTTGAGATGTATGGAGAGTTTATGAGGTGGTAGACATGGTATTAGATTTCAAAGAACTTTATTTCTCTTATCTCCCACAACAGGTCTCTAATGTCAGAGCCCCTCACCTTTTCTCTCTCCTGAAAATAGTACAGTGATTAGAATATGGATTCCCATATTAACCTATGTGCAATCCTGGTTCCATCCATGAGCTAAGTGAGCTTGGGAGTTAGTTACCTAAGTTCGGTTGGTCTCAATTTCCTCATCTGTAAATGGAGATGATAACAGATTCAGTCTCAAAGTTTTAGTATCTGCCACATGGTAAGGTCTTAATCAATTTCTTCAACTAATTAAGAATTTTCCCACTTTAGATATTCAGGTTATTCCAGTTAAGGCTTAAATTAGTCATAATGATCTGTTGAATAAAAAGCCAATGGTTATTGTGGGCCTACTATCTGCCAAAAATCACACAAGGCACTGCAAAGACAACAGTGAACCAAATAGTTAACATCTTGTCCAGAGGAAGAGAAAGCAGATATAAACAGGTAAAACACGTATTAAGTTATATTATGTGGTAATAAATTCTAAATAGAAAAAATGACAGGTCAAGTCGGCAGGTTGCTTTTTAGATATAACATTATGTAAACTTTATATGATTTTGTTATTAAGTGAGATGTAATATTGTGATTTTAATTGCAACAGTGAACTAGTCTTTGCTAATATAACAAGGTTGTCTGCTCACAAATTTAAAACATCTGCACGTTGTTTTCCTTAGAAGTTTTCCCAATTTCTCTCACATACTTTCAGTGAGAGCACTTTGACAACTTACAAGTAAAGATCACGAGTGAGGGCAGAGTGTTTCTTTCAGAAATTCTTATTGCTATTATGATAGTAGACATACTGTTTAAACTCAGAGCAGATGAAGAACTAGGAAACCAGGACTTCAGATTAGCAAGGATCGGCATGTCTTTATCTGCAGCATGGCATTTGCGATATTGCGACATATATGTCAGACAAAGGTTCCGGTGTATCCAAAGAAATTTTCCAACACAAAGTGGTTTTAAAACCCCTCTAAAATAGGCGCATAGGATAATATAACTTCATCTGTAAAACCACTAATATTTCTTTAAATATTTAAATGTTTATGTTATTAAGTGTTCTAAATCAATTAAATGTTATAAAAACATAATTAATATGTTGGTAATTATAATGTATTATATAATTAAATATTAAATATTGTAATTTAATCTTACTTAAAAATTGTGGGACATCTACACAATGGAATACTGCGCTGAGTTAAAAAGAAAGAGTGATTACCATTTGCAACAACATGGATGGAGATGGAGAGCATTATGCTAAGTGAAATAAGCCAGGCAGAGAAAGATAAATGTCACATGATCTCACTCATTTGTGGAATATAATGAACAACATAAACTGATGAACAAAAATAGATCCAGAGACAGAGAAACAACGATCAGACCATCTCAAACCTCTGGGAAAGTAGGGGGCGATGGGGGTAAAAGGGAGAGATCAACAAAGGACTCATATGCCTGCATATAAGCCTAATCAATGGACACAGACAACAGGGGGTGGGAGCATGAATGAGAGGTGGGGGGTAATAGGTGAGTAAGGACACATATGTAACACCTGAGTCAATAAAGAAATTAAAAAAAGAAACATAAGGCACATCTCTTAACACACCCTTAATGAGCAGTGTCTGTGAACTACACACTGAGAAATGATTTATGTGAATTATCTCGTTCCACTCTTTTACTTTCAATAAAATAATTATTAGCATATTCATTTTATAGCTGAGAAAATCGAGGCCTGAGAAGGTTCAAAATGTTTCTTGGCTTCCCACAGATGGGAGATAGCAGAATTGGGACTGAAATTCATATTTATCTGACCCTAAAGTCTATAACCTTAACTTCAACCATAACTTTGATATTAAACTTCTTTCACCAGGTAATATATGCAGTGGACTATCTGCATTCATCATCTTTTGGACTGGAATATCTAATTAGAATGGTCCTTTATAAGGGGGAAGGGTATTACTTTATTTGGTACTACGCATTTAAAGTTCAGAGGAGCCCAAGGATCTATTTGCGCAAACAGCTTTATTGAAATATGATGCACATACTATACCATCCACCCTTTTAGAGTGAGCTGTTCAATGGCGTTTAATATATTTACAGAGTGGTGCAATCACCACCACTATCTAAGCTGAGAATGTTTTCATCATCCAAAGAAGAATTTCCTACACATGAGCAGTCCTTCCCCAGACCCGCTCCCTCCAGCTCTTGATAACCACTAATCTACCTTCTGTTTCCACAGATTTGTCTATCTGGGACATTTCATATAAATGGGATCATACATGTGGCCTTTGTGACTGGCGTTTGTCATTTAATACTAATGTCTTTGAGGTTTATCTATGTTGTAGCATGTGTCAGTACTTCATTCCCTTAAATTGCTGAGTAATATTCCATTATATGCATACTAGTGACCCGGTGCATGAAATTCATGCACATTAAAAGGGGATGAATTAGAGGAAATAATTTAATATTGCTATTTGCCCTTCCTCTATAATAGAGGTGTCAGACATGAAAGGAAGTTAGTAAAATGTATATGAAAATGTTCCTCCTGTCAGAGTCTGGGGCTCACCACGGGACCCAGAGTCAAGTCTCCATCCACCCACATGCACCTCAAAATTGCATGAGACCCAGATGCAGACTCATCCCCCTCACCCCATTGGGATAGATCCAGACCTGGCTAGTTCCACCCTTGTCAAGCCCTGCTAGGCAGGGGCCGTAGCCTCATGTCCCCTGGCCTGGTGCCAGGATGGGGGGCATGGCTTGAGGTCCCACAGCCCAGACCAGGGAGGAGGTGTGCCTTGAGGTCCTCCATCAATCTCTCCCAGGTGGGGACATAGCCTGAGATCCCCTGTCAAGTCCCATTGGGTGGGGGTCAAGGCCTGAGGTCCCTTGTCAAGCCCTGCCAGGCAGGGGCACAGCCTCAGGTCCCCCAGCCTGGCGCTGGGGCGGGGGGAGCAGCCTGAGGTCCCCTAGCCCAGCACCAGGACGGGAAGCACATCTTGAGGTCTCCTGTCAAGCCCTGCAGGGTTGGGGACACAGTCCCCTTGTTAAGCCCCATGGGGACAGGGAAGGACGTTTGCCTCAGGTCCCTGCTGATGGCTCGTTAAGGCTCCTGATGGGAACGTGGCCTCAGCTGTGGGTGCAGCCATCTTTGTGATGGAGTGATGGTCAGTTAGCATATTCCCTCTTTATTAGATAGGATACCACATTTTATTAATCCACTCAATAGCTGACAGACTTCTGGAATGTTTCTACTTCGGGGCTATTATGAATAATGCTGCTAATGACATGGGCTCTATTTACTTTTAATTCATTAGACTCTACTTTTACCCTAAAGAGATTACTATGAGTAAGTAATCTCTTTAGGGTAACCATAAGTCTGTGACAAATTCCTTGAAACTAAGAATGTTAAAATCCCTGGGCAAGAGACCAGTATGTGTCATACTTAGGGTAATCAGCTTTTCTTCTTCTTCTTTTTTTCCCCAGAACTTTCCAGTTTTAGCACTGAAAGCCCTTTGTTCTGAGAAAAGTTGGCCAGTTGGTCATCCTAGACTGGGCCTTAGCTCAGAAGGCAGTTCTAGAAAACCCACTTCCTGGGATGAGTTTCGTAGTTTCTCTTGAAGGATAGTTCCATTTTTTTAAAATTGGCTTAAGCAGTAACTATCATTTCACATAGTTTCATTTTAGTAGGAAACAGCTATTCTTTTAATTCCTACATGGTGAACCATGCCTGAAATTTTGCATACACTAATTTTAAAGCTATTATATATGTGTGTGTGTGCCCATACATATACACTATTTGCCCTGCTTCGTATGTGTGTATGATGTGTTAGAGACTATTATTATTAGTAGTATTTTTGTTATTTTAGAGAAATTTTAGATTCCTAGCAAAACTAAGAGGAAAGTGCAGAGATATCCTATATTCCCCTTACCTCCACACAGGCATAATCTCCACCATTATTAAAATCCCCCATCCACGTGACACACTTTAAAATTTTTTACTTAACAGTTTACATTCAATATTATTCTGCATTTGTTTTAGGTGTACACATAGTGGTGAGGCAATCATATACTTTACAAAGAATTCCCCTTGATATTTCCATACCCACCTGTGTTACAGTTGTTACGTGGATGGGCCTGCAGAGATTTTAGGTGGAGTGTCAGCGAATACAGTAATTAAGGCCTCCCCCGAAGCCCGGAAGCCTCATGTCCACAGGGTGGCAGTGCGACACCCATAAACCTGAGGAGAATTGAAGGAAGAGCTTTATTAATGAAACCGGATCTTCTGTCTGGACTTGGTATTTCTATGGGGAAGTGGGGAGAACCAACTAGCTACCTGTGAGATCCGCAGTTTTGTTTTATACTGGTGAACAGCCAGGTATGGTTAACTACTGATGCCTCCTACTCACAGGTTTAAGACAAGAAATACAAATTTAGCCTTCTATAGAGCTTTGTGTTTTAATTGCTTCAGACAGAACTATAGAATCCTTAAAAAGCATAACATTTAATATTTTTTCATTATTTCCACACACACACAAAAAAAACAATACGTTTCATTTTCAGATTCTATGCAAATTCATGACATTTCATGGAATATAATTTTACCCCTTTTCCTCCACTTAAGGATATCAAAATTCAGGTGAGAGACGGGGATATTATAAGGATAATCTCAAGTGTTCTCTATTTTTAAGTTAATCATTTACTAGCTTCAATACTTGATATTTAGAAATAAATTACTTTTACACTCAATCTGAACACGAGTGCATTTACATTTTTAAACAGAGCAAACAATTATAACACAACCTCTCATTGAATGCTGAACTCCCTTCTAGGACATTCTTTTTTTTTTTTTTTTAATACACTTTATTGATTTTTTACAGAGAGGAAAGGAGAGAGAGAGAGTTAGAAACATCGATCAGCTGCATCCTGTACATCCCTTCCCCACCACTGGGGATGTGCCCGCAACCAAGGTACATGCCCTTGACCGGAATCCAACCTGGGACCTTTCAGTCTGCAGGCTGTTGCTCTATCCACTGAGCCCAACCGATTTCAGCTCTTCTAGAACATTCTTAACAGTTACCTATCTGAGAAATGGACACAAAACCAATTACCTTTCATTTGCATTGGTCCTATTAACATACAACCCAGTGTTTGCGGGCCTCCTATTCATACATGACATACATTTCTTTACAGAATGAAAAAGGAGTCTAGAGGGAAATGTATAATTTTTCTGCAAACAGCAATCGATTCTGAATCTGGAAGCGGTCTTAGTGTGTGTTCACATCCTTAATGGTAAGGGTCAGAGTCAGCCTGGGCCGTGATTGTGCATGAGGACAGTGAGACTGCTGAGAACAGCACTTTGCTTGTTCTCGTTCCTAACGGGCGCTCCTGGCCAGCTTTCACCGTCTGTTAGGAAGGAGGCACTAGAGACTCAACAACGGAGTCAAGATAAATGGGCAAAAAAGGAGAGAAAAAACACAGATTAAATAGAAGCCCAGTGACATACATTCACAGTCTCTTCCTTTTCTTACGTCAGGGCACAAAGCAGCCTGATTTCCGAGGGCTCGTCCTGTGGAAGCTGATTTCTTCCAGGGTCCTTGGTCCTCATCTGAGTTTTTTGTCTTCCCTTTGCCCCAGGTTGACGACGCTTACCAGGGCATTGCTACAGTTCCGACAGGCAGACAGTGGATGTCTAATCTAAGAGGCAATGAGATGTTGAAAGTCTTATCCTGACGTACGAACGTTGGATGTGAGATTCTAAACGCCCACTTCTGTGATTCTTCTGAACACAACCACTGCGCATTCAATTAGATGGAACAAGGTCAGTTTTGTTTTTAATACTAACTAGGACCCTCCAGAACTTCAATCTACTTGATGCAGAAGATCTTTGAGTCATAAAATACAGTATACAGTGGTACCTCAAGATATGAGTTTAATTCGTTCTGTAACCTTGAGGCCCGGGAAACTATGAGACGCTAGAGTCTCGGTAAACTGGTGGGTCGTGTGCAGCCAGCCAATCTGTGCGATTACTTGTATCTCAAATGTTGCTCGTATTTCAAAGCAAAAATCGCTCGCTCGATGGCTCGTATCTCAAAAAATCTCATATGTTAGGGCACTCGTATCTTGAGGTACCACTGTATTTCCAGGGCTGTGGAAGCTGATTTTCTTTAAGAATGCATGTATTGTCTGGGTGAAGTAGCACCTTCTCTGAACCATGCTGCCTGGGAAGTGATCAGTTGTTCATGCGTTTACACAGTCACTTTCTCTTCTACCAGAGGCCAGGAACTTCCTGCTGGCAGTTTCTCTATAGACGCAGGAGTTTGTATCGTAACTTCCTGATTGATAGAGTGGGTACTCTATCAAGCACTGTTTCTATATGAATGATGCTTGTGAGAGTTGAGTCATTGATATTTTTTTTTTTAGGTATGGCTGCTCACCTTTAGAACAGCTTCCAAAGGTCCATTCAGATAACTCACCTTGGTTGCTCATTAAGGTTTGCCCCCAGCAGTGGTTCTCAACCTTCCTCAGGCCGCGAATCCTTGCATACAGTTCCTCATGGGGTGGTGACCCCCAACCATGAAATTTTGCTACTGTGATGCATCGTGATGTAAATATCTGCATTTTCCGCTTGGTCTTAGGCGACCCCTGTGAAAGGGTCGTTCGACCTCCAAAGGGGTCGCAACCCACAAGTTGAGAACCGCTGGTCCCCAGGAACTTCCCCTGAGAGAGTTGGGCTGCTCTGAGAGGTCCTGAAAGTCACACTAGAACTGCCTGCAGGGAGCAATCCTAACCACCGTCACCGCCGAATGCCAGCGGGCTGGCTGACCCTCACCCCCCTGCAAAACAGCTGTTATCCGCGAGTGCAAAGAGGAAACTGAGGCTGGGAGGCCCGGTAATCCGCCTAGTGCAGAGAGTGGTTTGAACCAGGGTTTAATGTTCTCCTGCAGCACACTGCTGCTCTAGGGCTGCTCTTAAAGGGGAGACAGGGGCTTGTCTGGGGAACATCTGCACCCCTATCCCTCAGAGGCAGCGTGACAGAGTGACCCAGGTCCTACCTCACAAGTTAGAAAGCTGGAGAGCTCTACCCCCGCCCTGGAACCATGAGGACAGAACATTTGTCCTCCATCAAAATATAATCATTGGGCCCTCGCTGGCTTGGCTTAGGGGAGAGAGTGTCAGCCTGCAGACTGAGGGGTCCCAGGTTCGATTCCGGCCAAGGGAATATGCTTGGGTTGTGGGCTCGGTCCCCAGTGAGGGGCATGCAGGAGGCAGCCAATCAATGATTCTCTCTCATCATTGATGTTTCTCTCTCTCTCCTCCCTGCCTGTCTGAAATCAATAAAGAAATATATATATATATATATAGTCATTGGGGGTGTTTTAAAGTATATTGGTTTTATTTACTGACCTTCTTATTGTGGTAAACAAAAAAAAATTCACATAACAGAGGGTTCAGTCAAGATGGAGAAGTAAGTACTGTGCTCACCTTCTCTCATGACCACTTCAAAACTACAATCTATATGTATAAAAGCCTAAGCGACCAACCAACCAAATGACTGGTCACTATGACGCCACTGACCACCAGGGGGCAGATGCTCAACACAGAAGCTGCCCCCTGGTAGTCAGTATGCTCCCACAGCCAACCTCCCACAGCCCATCGCTGGCCAGGCCGAGGGACCCCACCCACGCACAAATTCGTGCACTGAGTCTCTAGTTAAATTATAAAAAAAATCAACCTGGACAACCACCTGAAAAGTAGCTGAATGGAACTCCTATAACCGAGGATAGAAGAAGAGGCCAAGTTGAGATTGGTAGGAGGGGCAGACATGGAAAACCAGCTAGTCCCACACCTATGTGTGGTGGCTGAGAATCAAGAGGGATATCTATAGACGTCCCCACTACGCAGCTAGGTGTCCTGGCCCCATGCTGGGCTCCTGTCAATGGAAGAATGTCCAGCCTGGGAAAAAGTCTTGTAAGAGTTTATTTCAATTAAATTAATGACAACTGCTTGGAAGCAAAATCTCAACAGACTGAGGAAACGCTCTGGAGAATAGCAGTTTTACAGCTTATTTTCTACGCTAGAATTGAAGGAGAAGGCAGAAGGGGGGATTGCATAAAATCCATTGGTGGTAGGTTACAGGGCGGGGAAAAAGCAAAGTGTGGAAATCTCAGATTTTGGATGAAAAGCAAAACAAAGAGACATACCTCTTTTCCATTGGTGAGGATGGGCTAGTCGACATTTACAATACCTAGAGCTGGTATGCAAACAAGATAACCCTAAGAAGTTCTGTCCTCCCACGTTCTGGTGTGAGCTTGTGCCCCGAGGGATCTGGAAAAGGGATATCGCTCCCACATTCCCAAGGCTTGTTATCTCAGATGGAAGCAGATAACAGACTCACTTAACCACTGACCTTTGTCAAGGAAGCTGCCAGCCGAGGACGGACGTGACCACGTGCCATGACTCACTTTTCGGTCGGAATGTTTATGTTCAGACCATCCTTCGTGGTTGCTTTTGAATTCGTAAGGCCCTCCATGAGCTCTCGAGATTTTGCCCCCTTTCCCAGCCCAGGAATCCCGTGCCAGGAAGAGGGGTCCCCACCACAGCTGGCTGTGAGATCAGCCTCTCCTGCCCTGGAGAGATGGAGGGGTGCTGACAACCCACACATCCTCTTAAAGGGCCAGTGCACAGACTCACTCACTCAGAGGCAGGCCCCCTGCAAAGGGACAGCCTCTCAGAAGGCATCAAAGACACACAGGAGAAACTGAGGCGAGGACTGTGGCCATGGTGAGTCCTCCCTCAGGCAGCCTGCAGGGACAGGTAGGCGGGCAGGCACCCAGTCTGAATCTGCATTAAACCCTGCTTGCCCCACGCTGGTGACTCCCTGAGACCTTGCACCACCCCCAACACTGGCCTTGGCCCTTTGGGCAACTGTGCCTCCTGGGCAGCCTCAGCCGGTGCTGCAAGACTTCTGGAAAGCTCTCCCCAGTCTGCAGGCCCCGAGCAGACAGTGGCTAGCCATAAAGGCCCCTGTGCCTGTTGCTGAGTGGCCCCGGGGCCCAGTGTGGGTGGCAGCTGGCCTCCAGTGACAGCGAGGCATCACCGCCCTGCCTCCTGGTCCGGCACAGAAAGCTGCCAGCTGAGGGTTGCCCGGTAGCTCCTACCAGGGGGTCCTGGATGGAGCACAGGCAGTGGCTGACCTCAGCCTGCATCTGTGCCTCTCTCCCAGGAGGCCCCAGAGCCAACATCTCTGGCAGCTGGCCTCCCACCACAACAGAGCACCCCCAGTTAGCTTCCCCAGGGGAGCGCCCAGAGGTGGTCTCCACAGGCAGCAGCGCCTCACAGCGGAAAATCCACTCCAGGGTCCTCACAGCCAGTGAGCCTGAGGGTCAGCTTTCCCCACTCTCACTCCTCTCCGCTTCCCAAACTTGAAACAACTCGAAAGAACATTTAGCCAAAACCGGTGTGGCTCAGTGGATGGAGCGTCAGCCCGCAGACTGAAGTGTCCCAGGTTTGATTCCGGTCAAGGGCATGTACCTTGGTTGCGGGCACTTCCCCAGTGGGGGTTGTGCAGGAGGCAGCTGATCGATGTTTCTTTCTCATTGATGTTTCTCCTCTCCCCTCCTCTCTGTAAAAAATCAATAATTTTTTTTTTTTAAAAAGAAAGAATATTTAAATGCAAATTTATCTTCACTCATAAAAATTGACTGATTCCCTTGGGACAAAATGCCATTTGCTATTAAGCGTGTTTGCCAAAACTAAGAAAAAGGCTCTGTACCTTTGAAGATGTTTTTACTTTATTTTTACTAAACGTAGTTACCTTAAAGGCACCTCATACCTTAGAACGATATAATACATGGGAATTGCAAAGGCTCTCGGGTATAGTGTCTCACTTAATAGTGCTGATAAGCTTGAGAGGTAGGCTTCATTATCTCTTTATTAGAGAGGCAGCATTGAAAAATAAAGCGATTCGCTCCAGGATTCAGTTAGCAACGGGCAGATCCAGACCTACTAAATCAAGATCTTCTAGGGTGGGCCTTTGAAGTATACATTTTTACTTCTAAATTTAACTTCTGAGGCAATTCTCTTCAGGCTATATAAACCCATTTTATCACTTTTTTTTTTTTAAAGGAAACGTTACCCAAAGGTCTGCTTTGGGAATTGTAAGTAGGCTATTAATCTTTAGCTTGTTGAGGATGCCACTGATGTTTTATGAGGGTTTTTATTTGTTTGTTTTAATTCTCTCACAGTTTTACCTCCTGGAAAGGTGTTCAAAACAGTACTTTTTGGGAAGATGGGTGGATAGAAAGTGGATAACTGGATGGATTGTTGGAGACACTAACCAAACTTCAAATGAGTGAATTAAGCAATTAATCAATCAATCAATCAATGAAATTATAACCATTTGTCTTTTCAATTGCTGATGAGAAAGTATTACAAAATCCTTGTTAAAGGCATTTATTGGTCCATTTATTTAACATGCACTTTCATCCATTTATTATTTTCTCACTTCATTTAAGCATTGATAACTGGAAATACAAAATTGAAAATTACTCTTCTACTTATATTCATTCACCTAACCCCATTAGATAGGCCAAGAATTTTGGTTGCAAATCAGCAGAGATCAATTATCTACCTCTCTAACGTACTAGGAAAGTGTAAAATGACAAGTTGTTAAGTTTCTGTATCCTTCCTAGTGCCAGAGAACTTGGTACAAATCATCCCAAAAGCTTATCCTGTTTTGACAAAGGCAGCTATTGCTTTCATCGAAGTTTAAACTACTGTCTATACTAGCTATTTTGCTACACACACAAAAAAAAAAGTAGTTGATCTTAGAATGATTAAAAGTAAAAATATAGGTAAGTGCAAAAGCAAGTTTTAACTGGGTGTATAACAATTTTGTGTAGAGCTGATTGAACCAGAAAAAGATTATGGGACCCAAGAAAAACAGGCCTAACCAGTTCTTCCTGTTCAAAAGAATGGAATCTAAAATGAGTCAGGTCTAACATGGCAAAATGACTTCTCAAAGGCCATCTCATGAATTTATATATATTAAACTAAATTTTACCTGCATTTCAAAACTTTATGATGGTCAACAGGCATGATATAATTAAATATATAATTATACTTAAATAGCAACATTCTTTTTTTTTTCTAAATACTTGATTGTTTTGAGAGAGAGAGAGAGAGAGAGAGAGAGAAAGAAACACTGATGTGAGAGAGAAACATCTATCGGTTGAACCCACAATTTGGGTATGTGCCCTGATTGGGAATTGAACCTACCTCCTTTTGATATATGGGACAACACTCCAACCAACTGTACCATACCAGCCAGGGTTAATAACAACATTCTTATAGCAAAATCAAGGCACAATTCTGAAAGTTCTGGAGAAAGACATCAAAAATATAATTGGTTATCTTGGGATGGTGAAGAAAAGAAATTAAGAAGACAAAAGACTTTAATTCTGTCCTTTACATCTGAAATTTTTTACCATGCTATCAAATAAAAGAGTAATATGCAAACTAACCATCACTCTGCTACACCCACAAGCCACACTCACAAACCAATCAGGAGCAAGTATGCAAATTAACCCCAACTAAAATGGCTGCAGCCACAGAGCAAGCAGGAGGGAAGCTTGGGTTTCCCTGGCGATGGAGGAAGCCAAGCTTACCACACACACTGGTGGGCCCAGGCTTCCACTCAAAGCTACAAAGTTTCAAATATAGAAGATAAATAAATCCCCACAAAAATGGCGGCAGCCATGGAGCTGGAGAGAGCAAGAGGCTAGGATTGTCCCTGGAGATGGAGGAACCCAAGCTTTCTGACTGCTCTGGCTGGCCCAGGCCTCCACTCAAGGCTACAAAGTTTCAATTATAGAAGATAAATAAATCCCAACAGAAATGGCTGCCTCCATTGAGTGAGCAGGAAGCTTGGCTCCGCTCCAGGTGACAAAGTTCAATTGTAGAAGATAAATCCCAGATCCCAGGGCCTTTGCTTGGGTCGCTGGGGTGTGTGGCCAGCCTGAAAACCACCACAGGCCCCTTACCCAGGCTGCCCCATGCTCCAAGGAAACTCCTACCCTGATCCAGGACACCCTTCAGGGAAAACCAGCTAGCCCCACCCATGCACCAGGCCTCTATCCCATCTAATATAAGAGTAATATGCAGATTGACCATCACTCCAACACACAAGATGGCTGCTGCTCTCATGTGGTCAAAGACCCTGCCCCCATGTGGACACAAGATGGCTACCACAAGATAGCCAGCAGGGGAAGGCAGAGGGGAGGAACCAGGCAAGGAGAGAGCAGTTGGGGCTGATCAAGCCTGCAGGGGAGGGGATTTAGGGATGACCAGGCCAGCAGAAGAGGTAAGTTGGGAGTAACCAGGCCTGCAGGCGAGGGCAGTTAGGAGCAAACAGGCTGGCAGGGGAGCAGTTAAGTATCAATCAAGCTGGCAGGGGAGTGATTAGGGGATGATCAGGCTGGTAGGCAAAAGCAGTTAGTGGCAAATCAGGAAGGCAGGCAGGCGAGCAGTTGGGAGCCAACAGTCCTGAACTGCGATAGGGATGTCCCAGATTGGAAAGGGTGCAGGCTGGGCTGAGGAACACCCCCTCCCCCATGCACAAATTTCGTGCACTGGGCCTCTAGTTTTGTAATAACCACATGTTGCATATTAAGTATAAAAATAATTAAAATTTGTTTATGTTTGGCTTCTAGAGTTTATGTGATAGTAATTCTTAGCAGATTTCTATTCTACATTATAAAGATGCTTACTCATCTTCATATTGATTTCTTCTAGTTCAGTGTGCGTGAAACAAGCATCTGAGTGAATATGAAGACTGCAGAGATCAGAATTTGGACCTTGGGAGAGGGAAGTCTCTAACCATATTAGAAACATTATTGTCAGCCAAAGTTTCAGTCACAATGTTCTCAAACTGAAACTGAAGAAATTAAAAGTTAAGTCATTATTATCACTCTAAGTTGGAAAGAAATTTTGCAAACCCAGCAGTACATGTAGTACAAATTTATCACAGATTACTATTTAGCTATACATTTCTGATCAAAGTCTACAATTATATAATACAAGATCCACATATTGCAAATTATACAACATTCTGTAAAGCAATAGAGCGGTTAACATAATGGCTTCAATTGAAGACATTTCTTTTTTTAAAGCACTACCATGTTTAACTGGTTCGGCAAAGACCTTAGAACCCATTCTAATGAACTTCCGTTTATTACTTAGATAATTGCAGAAAGGAACAAGATATACATTTTTAGAAAAGTCCAAAAAGTAGACTTTGCAAATATACCCATATGCTTTTAAAAGAGTAATATCAAATCATAACTCGTTTATCAAACAAGGGTGGGGAATTAGGTGTGGCACATTCACAATTTTTCAAATAGCTGAGGCTAATTTTTTAAAATGTTTTGTTTTATTTGTACTGGTAGTCTATTAGAATTGAGTTATTTTCTCACCGAATTGAACTGGATATATTGAGCAGAAATCACCTTGGTTTTGTTCTGAGGTTCAGGGACTCAGGTTATTGTGCTGCAAGCATGTCAAACTCAGAAGCTAACATGGGCCAAATAAATGAGGCATGCGGCCCACAGGCTGCAAGTTTGACATGCTCATTGTATCGCATGAGGCAGTCCTTGATTAGTAAGGTTTTTATATCATGTTTGGTTCCCTCACCACTTCCTTTGCTGTCTGTCCTTTGTCCCCAACCTGCCCACAGCCCCCTTTCCTTTTCCCCTCCAGTATGCCACACCCTAGGGACATAGTAGCAATCGAAAGTGGCCCGAAAAAGCCTGATAAGCGAGCTTGTTTAATCTGCAAACTTTATTTTGCACACAAACCTGAGTCAACAGGCTCGGATCTGAAGCTCTGATAACCGCATCTGTGCCTTCGTGGTGGTGAGGACATTAACTTTCTGCCTCTACTTAGCACGCTGCTCTTTGCCAGTGCAGGACACACCTTGATGCAGGTGGGTAAGATGGGAGGAAAATCAGCTCTCAGATCATAAAAACCACACAGGTCGAGTTATTTGCATGTCTATGACAGCTGCAGTCTCCAAAGGAACTCCCAATAAGCAGTGCCCATTTCCCTATCCAGTTATCAAGACTTTAAGTGATAAATTAAAATAGAAGGCATTCCCTCAGCTGGAAGTGTGAGGCCCAATGGGGTTTACGGACTAAACTACAGACTTAGGAAGATTTGCCATCCAATCCTCTTCAGCCCTGGGTGGAGCAAGGCCTGTGCCACCGAGGTTCCCTCCCAAGCAAAAGGGAAGAACCGAGCTATGTGCATCAAATGTGTCTTTTCTGAGTTCCCAGTCCATTTAGCTGATGTCTACTTAAATTACCTCAGTTTTTATTTTATTTTTTTATTTCAGAAAGGAAGGAAGTGAGAGAGAGAGGTAGAAATATCAATGATGAGAGTGATTGATCAGCTGCCTCCTGCACGCTCCCACAAGGGATCGAGCCCCCAATCTGGGCATGTGCCCTAGACCGGAATCGAGCCCAAGACCCTTCGGTGCACAGGCCGATGCTCTTTACACTGAGTCAGACCAGCTAGGGCTCATCTCAGTTTTTAATTTCATGGAAAACTAGCCTTTCCTTACTTCTTCATCTCTTCCTTCTTTAAATACCTCAGGTGCAGAAGCCATACTCACTCCAAGGCCTAGCATCATTAATGTGAAGCGTTTATCTTATTTATTTGTATACTGCCTCTGTTTTCTTCCCCATAACTGAGGTCGTTTTTATGGTTTTCTGAGTTGGTATGCAACCTTATAAAAATTATTGTTGTTTGACTGTGTATTTTAAATTTACGTACACAAGATCCTGTTCTGTGTCTTACTTTTCTTATGACATGCAATGCTTTTAAGATCTGTCCGTGCTATTACATGTTGATCAATTCCTTGCTTCTAAATGTTGCATAGTGCTCCCAGGTGTGCAACCACCAATTTTCACTCATTTCAGTTCCTGATTCCTGGACATCCTGATTCCTCCATCCTTGTGCGGATCCCAATACGTCTTGGCCAGATCATAGAGCCGTGGGTACCTCATTTGATTGAACACTGTCAAATCACTGTCCAGATAGCTGTTCTGATTCTCTGCTCATTTTTTTTTATTGTATTATTAGGTTTTATTGTTGATGAGTTATATGAGTTCTTTATATATTTTTCATATTAGCCCCTTATCAGAGGTATTGTTGGCAAATACCTTCTCCCATTCAGTTGGTGGCCTTTGTGTTTTATTGATGGTTTCTTTTCAGAAGCATTTTAGTTTGATTTAGTCATATTCATTTAAAATTGTCACTTTTTTGCTGGTAATATGGTTCTTTATATAGAAAACCCTAAAGACTCTCTCCAAAACTGCTAGAAACAACAAAGTTGCAAGATACAAAATCAATATACAGAAATCCAGTGTATTCCTAGATACCAGAAATTTTCAACCTTTGTCATCTCATGGCACACATAAACTAATTACTAAAATTCTGCAGCACACCAATATATAAGTATAATTTATATGTGTATAAATTATACTTATTTTTTGTCAGGTTTTGACCTGACAAAAAATAAGTATAATTTTGATTTACAAAAATAAATAAATAATAGTAATTACCTGTCCTTTTTGCTCCAACGTAACTTTTTAAAAAATCAGGTGCCTGTATTTGTATGTAAGGATTTCTGGCACCAAGGATTAAACAATCATATGCAACTTTATTATGTGACATGACCAGTAAGATGAAACTATAATATCTGACCTACATATTTATGATTCCAGACAGAGCACTCACACCATACTAGCTATTGTTGTGTTGGATTTGTATCATTTTTTATTTGACAATTTAAAGGAAAAGAGGCTAGTGCCCCTGACTAAATTGTCAGGTATTGCATGCTTTAAAAATCCTGTGGCACATTAGTTAAAACAAATCACTGCTATAACAATGAAATTTCAGAGAAAAAAAAAAGAAATAAAACCAATTTTACTTACATTTGCGACAAAAAGGATAAAATACCTAGAAATAAACTTAACAAAGGACATGAAGTACTCATACAATGGAAACTACAAGATATTATTGAAAGAAACCGAAGAAAACAAAAAGAAATAGAAACATATTCCATGTTCATGAATTGGAAGAATCAACTTAGGTAAAAGGGCCATTTTAGCCAAAGCAGTATACAGATTTGATGAAATCCACATCAAAATCCCAATGGCACTTCTAAAATAAATAGAACAAAAAATCATCAAACATGTATGGAAACACAAAAGGCCCTGAATAGCCAGAGCAATCCTGAGAAAAAAAGCAAAAATCCTGAGAAAAAAATCAAAAATCACTTTCCCTGAATCAAATTAGACTACAAAGAGACCATCAAAACAGTATAGTAATGGCAGAAAAACAGACAGAGACATGGGGAACAGACCTGAGAGCTCCGAGATAAATGCACATATAAATGGGCAAATACTTTTTTGAAAAAAAAAAAAAAAAGCCAAAAATATACAATGGAAAAAAGAAAGCCTTTTCAGTACACGATGGTAGGGAAATTGGAAAGCCACATGCAAAAGACTGCTCTTTGTCACCACACACAAAAATTAACTCAAAATAGATCAAAGACCTAAATATAAGATGGGCAACAAAAAATAAATACATAGAAGAAAACAAAGGTACTAAACTTATGGACCTTGGTCTTAGAGAGGATCTTACGAGTTTGACCCCAGAGGGAAGGGAAGTAAATGTTTAGTCCAGTTTTAGCAAGAATCCTGCTAAGTCAGCTGGAGAGAACACCCCACCTTTGATGATCTGATCACCCCTGATATCTGGTCAAGTCCCTCATCCTTCACCTGTCTTTAGCAAAAATCCTGGTAAGTGGGTCCAGTGAGAACCCTCCTATACTTAATGTCTTCTCTTAGTAATTTTTTCATCCACTATCCCCTCACTCGACTTCTTGCCTGGAAATCCCTAGCTCTCTTTACTGTACTCAGAGTTAAGCCTGATTTATTTCCCATATAGCCTGTCTTGACACCTATTGCAATAATCCCAAATAAAGTCTTCCTTATCGTTTTAATACTTGTCAGAAGAAGTTTTTATTCTGGGGTGGGAAGGACCCAGCGCTCTTTCTTTTTTGCCTTCCAACATTAGAACTACTCAAATAATTCACCTTGCTTGTCTTCCGTGTTCGCCTAATAACCTCCGCTGAATTCTAGCTTCCAACATTGTTTATAGGTTAAAGAGAATATTCACCCTTTTAGAGTTCTCACTGTTAATTCATACATTGGCATTGATGCTGGTTTATAGGCTTCTGTGGTTAAGTTAATCCTAGAGCAGTATCTTCAAGGTCAAGGACAGTGACAAAAATCAAGTTTCTGGCCCTAACCAATTTGGCTCAGTGGATAGAGCGCCGGCCTATGGACTGAAAAGTCCCAGGTTCGATTCCGGTCAAGAGCACATACCTTGGTTGCGGGCACATCCCCAGTAGGGGGTGTGCAGGAGGCAGTTGATAGATGTTTCTAACTCTCTATTCTTCTCCCTTCCTCTCTGTAAAAAAATCAATAAAATAATAATAATAAAAGAATACCTGGTGGATCTTAGAAGACACAGTTACTTAATGAACAACCCAGTTTTCCATTGAAAAGTTCATATGGAGTTAGAGATGAGGAAATAATGTGAATAATACTAATTAATTTGGCTATTGCATCCAAAATTTAACCTGTGCTCTTTCCCACTGCCTATATTCTAAGACGTAAGCATGTCTGTTTCTACCCTCTATCTCTCAGATTTACCAATGGCTTTATCATGACTTGGAATCTTATGAAAATGCAGATGCTGGTTCATAAGTCCTGGCAGGGATGGGGACAGCCATCTGCATTTCTAGAAAGCTCCCAGGTATTGCAGCTACCGCTGGTGCAGGGACCCCCATTGGCACACAAAAGGAGAGGTGCATCGCCTCCAGTTCGGGAGTATTGCCACAGACTCTTAATTGGCCTCCCTGGCGCTCTTTCCAATCCATTCCCCACCCTACAGGCCGTGTGGTCTTTCCCGAATGCAGATCTGAACAAGTTCCTCCACTTTCCCTCTTCCAGGGCCCTCAGATCCTGCCCCTGCCCCCGCCCCCCTTCCGCCCGCAGGCTCCCACCCCTGTCTCAGGCTCATGTTCCTGCTGATGAATTAGGCTCCCTGTGATTTCTCCTTCCGAACTTTCTCACCAGTTCTTCTCCTCATTGGACAAATGCTGTTTTCCTTGTGGTTCCCAGCGTCACCCTTCCCACACCCCCTCAGACTTCTGAAATCCAGTTCTCTGCCCTTCCTCTGTGAGTCTCTGACACCCCGAATTTCTATCATTATCACTTATCAACCAATCTTTTCCCCCTCAAATTCCTATCATTAGGTCATATGTCAAGGAGAGAGTGGTACCTTGTACTTGTTTTTCAATGTGATGTATCTCCATCACACCGTTTCACATATAGAAAATGTTTAAAATATATTCATGAGTCCTAGCCGGTTTGGCTCAGTGCATAGAGCATCAGCCAGCAGACTGGGGGGTTGCAGGTTCGATTCCAGTCAAGGGCACATACCTTGGTTGCAGGCTCCATCCCTGGCCCAGGTCAGGGTCTGGGTGAGAGACAATCAATCGATGTGTCTTTCTCGTCAATATTTCTGTCTCTCCCCTTCCCTTTCATGTTCTCTAAAAATCAATGGGAAAATATCCTCGGGTGAGGATTAACCAGAAAACATAAGAATATACTCATGAGTTGAACTGGAAAAGGAAGAGTATTCAGAAAACAGACACCTATAAGAGATTCAAATTTATTTCTCATTTGGTCTTCTCCATAAAGTCACCATCAGTGTTACTAAACGCTAATGATAAAATTGATTAGGTTGTCAAACTGAAGCACAATTTAAAGCTTTCTAACTACTATAGAACAATACTAGGCTTGAAGTTCTCTTTAAACTCTATCTTACCTAAGCAATACAGCATATATGTTTTATATATAAAACAAGGTAGCCTTGACCAGCTGTTTTCTATTTTTTTATGGGTGAGCTAGCAGATATAAACACAAATTGCAGTAAGAGATGCTAAATAAGGCAGACTGGATGGTAAGTGAGGGGAGGGGCTAAAATATGAGACAGCCCAGGAGTGGCCCTTCCAGACAGATGTTCCTTGTGAGAAGCAGTCCTTGAATCTGAGTGTGAGGTGTTGTGGACGAATCCTGACAATTCTAACTTTTCTTCGAGAGAAATTATGTGATTTCTTCATGTTATGCTATGAGATCGCATCCTGTGTTATAACAGGAAAAGTCAAAATAAACTCTCAAAAATTAAACAGGCACACCTGCTCAACATAAAAATCTATGTGGTTGAAGCACAGTATATTAATTTCAATATTTATTACATACAAAATAGGATGGCTAATCTGTTATATTTACGTATTTTTCTTTTACCCTGCTTTTAACTAGAGGTATCCTTTTTATTTTTTTTTTTCCCAAGGGAGAAATGACCTAATAAAAGCTCTAGGATCCAGCTGGTCTTTGTGATGTCTCATTGTTCCCAGATCCTACATTCCTCCGCTGTGCTGGCTCAGGATCCTGGTAGAGAATAGATGACTCCATTGGCATCAAGGTATTACCTGAGCTGGAAAAGGTCAGCCCTCGGAGCTCACCTGCCTTGCCCTGTGCATTCCTCACTGGCAATCAATGCCCCATTGTCTTCCTTCGGAGCCACACCTGCCCGAGCCCGCACAGCTGCCCAGACTCACCTTCTTAGGAAGAATAAAGAGGGAGGAGAAACGGGGAGCTGCGTGAGGAAGTGCTTCCATACATCTCTTTATGTTTCGTTTGCAATAATATTCGATATTTTCACGCGTGTGACTCTCCTTTCAAGGGACATAGGATACACCTACTATTTATGGAGTGCCTCTCTAAAGAAAGTGGCCAATCCAGGAATCGGATGTGGAGAAGCCTCGTTTCTCTTTCTGTCCCTCTCTCCCTTCCTCTCTGAAATCAATAAAATATATATGTATATATTTTAAAAAGCCTCACTTCTAAAGCCCACGTGTTTTTTTTTCCTTTAAATGTTGCTGCTTTTGAGAAAGCAAAGCCCCGAAGACAATTTCATCTGAGATTCAATAGCATTTTTATTTTACTTAGTGAGAGAGAGAGAGAGAGAGAAAGAGAGAGAGAGAGAGAGAGAGAGAGAGAGAGGAATGCATGAAAGGAATCTATTAGGTATTCAAAGAGCACGTGACGGGCCAGAATTGGACCTGGGAAGGAGTGCTGTTTCTCCCTGCAATCATCCTTCCTCCTCTCGGCACCTGCTGGTGTAGCCTGAGCTGTGTGTTAGCCAGGAGGAAGGAAGCAGAGAAGGCGAGGGAGGACGGTAAGCATGCTGGAGACATCAGAGACTCTTTAAAACACATATTAACCTCTCCCTGTTCATTCCCACTGCCACCTCCTCACTCAATAACCTCCTCATCTCCACTCTTCTCACTTGTCCTGCCCCAAGCCCTTCTCCACTCTCCCGCCCAGAGACTCGGATGCTCTCCCTCCTCAGTCTGAACCTCCTGGCTGCTCATTGCTCTGTGGATGGCGTTAAGTTTCCTCCATCCGGGCCCCTGCTCCAGCCCGCGCAACCTGGGCATGTGCCCCGACCGGGAATCGAACCGTGAACCGTGAACCGTGAACTTCTGATTCACAAATCGACGCTCAACCACTGAGCCAAGGCTGGATGACACTTTTCTTTCGGGGATGCCTTTCCAGGCGGATTCCTGCCCACCGCCCCACCCCCCAACCCCGGCGCCCCGCTGTCTCCGTGACCGCCCTCTAATTACATTTCCGGGGATGTGCCTCCTGAGCTCTCTCCACGTCACCGAAGGCAAATGGCACCGCCGGATCATAACTTGAATGGATGACTGACTGACTGATTGGATGGATGGAAGAATGAATGAATGAATAAATGGATGGATGGATGGAAGAATGAATGCATGAATGCATGGATGAAAGATGAGTGAATGCATGCATGCATGCATGCATGAATGGATGGATGAAAGAATGCATGCATGCATGAATGCATGCATGAATGGATGGATGAAAGAAAGAATGAATGAATGCATGAATGCATGAATGAATGGATAGATGGAAGAATGAATGCATGCATGCATGCATGCATGAATGAATGGATGAAAGATGAGTGAATGCATGCATGCATGCATGCATGCGTGCATGGATGAAAGAATGCATGCATGCATGAATGCATGAATGAATGGATGGATGGAAGAATGAATGAATGGATGGATGGATGAATGAATGAATGGATGAACGAATGCATGGAGGGACTTGGATCGGGTCTGGTCATCATCATCCTCCTACCATCACCCCATTCCCAGTCCCCCAGGGACAAGCCCACCCCTGCGCGGAGCTCCCGCTGAGCGCCCAGGCCCCGCGGGGAGGACGCGGACTCGGCGAGGCCCGGCTGGCAGGTCTCCGCCAGGTGTGCCCCGCGCGCCCAGGCCCCAGCGGCGGGGGTGCGGAGGGCGGTGCGGGGGGAGGAGCGGCGGGGAGGGGGCCGGGCCGCCGGCAGCTCGGGGCACGCCCCCCGCCTCGCCGCCCGCCGCCGCCGCCGCCG
>PVJN01005627.1:0-81511 GCA_004026805.1 Lasiurus borealis | reverse complement strand
CCCCAGCCTGTCTCTGCCCCCCTGGCAGCCAGATCAGCTCCCAAAGGTGCGGTGTGTCCGGGGCCCTCGCTTCCAGGGTCCACGTCCCCCAGCGCTTCATCCCAACCCCAGCGCCACGGTGCAGCCACCAGGACCATTTATACTGGGAATGTGAGCTCTAACCCACGTCAGAAGGCAGTTGGGAATAAAAAGGTCAGCAGCTTATATGTACCTTGTTTAGCCAATAACGTTTGCCCGGTGGCATCGGAAAGCTGCTCTCGTGTTGCACGTGACCCAGCCCCAGGCACCCGAGCACCGGCTCCCAGCATTGTCTCCTGCACAGCGGGCACGGGACAGCCACGCTCTGCTCCTCCTCACTCTCCCAAGCTGTTCTTTGACCTCCGTAAAGATGCTGGTAACCGTGGCGAGAGTCCTTCCCTGGGGACTCGGCCTTCGTTCCCAGACGCAGTGGGACCACCTGTGCTAGGCCCCCAGGTTACCTCTGATCCCGAAAACCGGAGGAGAAAAGAACCTTACCTTTTGCAGCCGTGTTATCCAGCCAAGGCAAGGAACTAGGAATGTTTGTGTGTCTGCTCCGTCTCTTCTGGAACTCCTATGAGAGCTTGTTTGTGTTCCGGGCTGCCCTCCCCTCCCTGCCCTTGTTAATACTGCTGCAGCTTGAACCCCGAATTCTCTAAACACCCCAGCACAGTCCTTCCCGTCTCCCTGTCTGTCCTTCCTGTGAATCTGTAAGAATGCCAGAGTGTGGAATACATGGCCTGGTAATACGGTGAGACACTGCGTTTATGTTTTATAACAAGTGCCAAAGAAACTGTACTTACTCCCAAGCTTTCAGGCTCCGCGAGCGGCTCTGGGGGTTAAACACAGCCTGCCTGCCTGTTCTCTCTCTTCCTCTCTCCCAAAGTGTTAAAAGGATTCAAAAATAGATGGATGGAAAGTCAAGTTGGATGGGGTTCCCTCTGTGTCATAGAGTGTCCTGAGGCCAGCTGGCCAGCACCGACTGTCTCATGCACCCTGAGCAAAGGGCACCGATTAAATAGTTCTCAGAGTACATCATTGCATGTCCACGCTCAACTGCTTAAATATGGAATTCCTTCTCCCCCGCTGCTGTACCCCTTTGCGTAACGACCCCCTTATTTCCTACAGGATGCCACTTCCTCCAGCCCAGCCCAGCCTGAGGTCATAGTTGTCCCTCTCTACCTGGTTAATACTGACAGAGGGCAAGAAGGCACTGCCAGACCTCCAGCACCTCTGGGGCCACTGGGCCCCACAGTCCCAGCGGCCGCCCCCGCCGGCTCACCTCTGACCTTCCCGACTCTAGATGATTTCATTCCCCCTCATCTGCAGAGGCGGCCCCACCACAGCCCGCCAGCCAGCGCTCTGAGCCCCCATACCCCCGTTAGCCAGACACCACCATCCTTCTCACCACCGCCTCCGCTGGTCCCCCCAGTTCCGGAGGGCCTGCACAGCGTCTCGGAGCCTGACCTCACGGGAGCTGTTTCAAGTACCGTAAGCTTGCCGGGATCCCTCCCTCGCGGCTTTCCTGAATGTCTGCTCCGGCAGTAAAAGCCCTTCTCACTGGAGTACTAAGTTCCGAGGGAGTGCTGGCTGCCCTGTGCTTGCGTGATGGCTGGAGCCGGGTCTGCTCTCCCGAGTGCATGCCTCCCGTGTGTGTCCCGGGCTCTCGCGGCTCTTCACGGTCTCCGTCCCTCTTCCTCGCTGTCCTGTTCGGAATGCACATCTTTGTTCTCCGCCGGGAAAACAGCCTCTGGGGCCTTGCCTCTGGCTAGGTGTGCTCGCCACAGGCAGGCAGGTGTGCTGTTGAGGGCTGAGGAAAGCTGATGAATCAGGTGGAAAACCCAGCAGCCATTTCTCCACCAGGGAGCAGGGAAGAGATTCACTCTTGTGTGGATGCAGCAAGTAAACAAACTCGTGTCCACGGCCATGGCAGAGACTAGGTTAAAAAAGAGAGTTTAGTACAACTGAGGAAATGGCTGTAAAAGCCTTGTACGGATGTTAGGACCGTTTCCTCAACAGGCAGATAATTGCTGGGGACCCTCAATAGTGGCTCCCAGGGCCTTTGTGGCAAAACAGCGCCTCACTGGTCATGAAATTAAAGGGCCCATCCTGGGAGGGACAGGCCCCCAACTCAGGGGGCAAAGCCTAAGAGAAAGACTGCATCTCAGTCTCTCTCCCCTCAGGAGCCCTGGGGAATGAGACACTTAAAGAACCTCAGTGGGAGCTGTAAAATGGGGGTGCATGTGTCTACACACAGGGTGGTGGGGTGCAGTGGGCCTGAGAATATAAAAATTTCAATTATACTGCTTGGCACAGAGAGAGCACCCAATAAATATTAGCTCCATTGCTAAGGACTTATCCTCAAAATTAAGTAACTGGCTAATTAGCAATCATTGAGCCCACTATGTTCTGGGCATTCTTCTCGATTCTCTACAGACAAGGCGCAGTCCCTGTCCTCAGAGGGTTCATCTGAGCTGTGTTCTCAAGCTCAGAGTACGAGGCTCATGAGCGGCAGGAAAGTCCATTTAAATTGTCCTCTCCAGGTTATAGTCCTGGAGATTCTAATCAAGTGGGTCTGGGGAGGGATCTAGGGCTCAAACTGGTGTAATTGCACGTAGTAATGTGCATCCTGGGGGACTCTGATGCTGAGGGTGCATGGGCCACAGTTTGAGACGTAGGGCCATGCAGTTGGCTGGTGGAACTAATGTTCACTGGCATCCTTTGTGCGCCTCCAAAACAGGCTCAGGTGGCTCATTAAACAAGCCATGCAGTTTAATCAAGCAGGAGGGAAACTTGCAGGGCAGGGAGGCTTTTAAGAGAAATTATAGTGAGATATCAGATACAAAGCTGGGCCCTTCTCAAAACTCGAGATACACACAATGGGTTAGGTCAGGACCCTTCAAACGTGGCAGGGGAATGGGGGGAGAGTTGGATGTCCTAGTTTTGACCTCTACAACTCAGCCCAGGTGGAGAATAATGCTAAATTGTTCCCTGATGCACTCACCTTGCCCTCCTTCAACTTAAGGAGAAGTAGGCAGCTGCCCTTGTTTTGGAGAATACAGGTGTTCTTCCTCTTGGCACAGAATGTTCCTCGAGAGCAGCATGTTCAGTGTGCTCATGTGCATGGGGAGCAGGTCGTTGTGTAGATCGAGGTGTTCACATTGAGTTTGTTCAGGTAGACCAGGACAGTCAGTTGGGACAGTGTCCTCAGTTTCTCAGACTCCGCTGACGTACAGACTTCCCGGGAGACTTCAGTTGGCCTGACAACTTCTAGCTTGGCCCGGGTAATGTGAAGTAGGAGGTGAAAAGGGAAACTGTTAGGTTCCTCCCCCGAATGAGGATCATCTAGAAGAGCAGATCCCCCTGCATGGTGGCCAAGCCACCGTTGACATCTGCTCCATCTGCAGCCGTTTGGTAGTAAGAGGGAAGAAGGAAATTCACGTTAATTGGTCCAGGTTCTTTTAGTCAATAACCATTTTTGTCAAGGTCCAAAAATAAGACTTGTGCCACGGAGTGAAATTTATAAAATGTGTAATGCTCCCGGGATCCTTCCGGGCCTCATGGGCAGTATGCACACTTTAAAAAGCTGTGTGCCTGACTCTCATGTTTCTTGGCTGCATTAGGGCAGTTTTCATTGATTGGTCATTTATTTGTGTTATATTACAATGGTACCTCAAGATACGAATTTAATTCGTTCCGTAACCTTGAGGCGTGGGAAACTATGAGACGCTCGGGTCGTGGTAAAATGGTGGGTCGTGTGCAGCCGGCCAATCCGGGTGATTACTCCTATCTCAAATGTTGCTCGTATTTCAAAGCAAAAATCGCTCGCTCGACGGCTCGTATCTCAAAAATCTCGTATGTTAGGGCACTCGTATCTCGAGGTACCACTGTACTTTGGAAGTAAATAGGATGGTGTAATTGTCCCCCCACTTTACAGATGAAAAATTAAGATGAGGCACTTTTGTACAAGACCATATTGTGCCTCAAGTCTTGGAGGGAAGTTTCATGCACTAACCTGAGCTGCCACTCATAAGTAGCAGCTGTGACACTGGGGCACTTTCAGAAGAGGTGGACTGACCCAGCCAGTGGGTTCCAGGAAGCCGCCCCTACTGTGTGTTGGGAGCTGTCCGGGGTCCTGACACGCACATCCTCTCTTTTGGTGGGCATGTGTTCTCCTGAACTTGTTCCTTTGAACACAAGTTGTTCAGAAGCACCTTTGCTGGTAGGTGGCTTCTGTCCTCTATGTGGCATTTTACTGCTGCGCACCTGCTGTCTGCAGGGCGTTGTGCCAGGGTAGGGGATGGAAGAAGGAGGATAGGGCCGTGTCTCTAGGCCTGCAGGAATTTACAGAGCCGTGATTTCTGATGGAGCACACGAATTGCTTTTTTTTTCTGGGCAGTAACAAAGTGTTGTTCTTCAAACCCTTTAAGAATGATATTCAGGCTTTAGAACCTGTAAATTCTAGTTTGCTAAATTGCTAAATGTATAGGTGTGATAGAAAAAACTGTTTACATATCCTCGTTACATTTCTAAGCCTTATTTCCTGTCTTTAAAAAGACCGCCCTTATTCCCATCATGTAAGTTGTAATAATTTTATTGGTATTTGTGGCTGAGACCCTCAGGTTTTTAAAAGTCAGGATTTTCACAAGTCTTGACTTCAGAGATCTTTTGTCAGTCGATATTGGAGTGAAAAAGCATCGCTGTAGGATAGGGTAATATCTGAATCTCAGCAGCAAGTGCTAGCAAGGCTGTTCAGTGATGTGGCTGACAAGAATAGTTTTCCAAGAGTACCAGTACTTAACCCTTTCTATTCTCACACCTATGGCTTATCTCACATCCTCTCATGTTTCTGTCAACAGTGTACTAAACTTGCCTGATTTTTCCCTATTAAACCAGCTCTCGTGCTCAGACCGCGTTTGGAATTGCATGCGTTTTGCATGTTTTTTTCTACTTTGATTTGAATTTGCTTTTTCAGTAACTGGATTGATCCACATTTCTTACCAGGTGACAATAATGAATAATGTTGCTGAGACCTTCAGTAACATTATCTTCCCTCTCTTCCCTTACTAATACCAGCGAAGAGAATAAGCATTCCAGGTTAAGCTTCTAACTGGAATCAATGACGTCTCATTGATTACATTTCTTTTTCTAATTAAGGTCCTTGTACAGCCTTAATTTTCTTTTTAAAAAGCATTAGCTCTAGGTTTTGTGTACTGACATTTACAATGTTTGTCCTTTTTCAGGATTCAAGTCCTCTGCTAAATGAAGTTTCTTCATCTCGTGTTAGAACTGATTCCCAAATCTTTGCACCAGTCAGCAAGCCATCCTCTGCCTACCCTTCCACGACCATTGTCAATCCCACTATTGTGCTCTTGCAACACAACCGAGGTAAGGGAGCTTCGCCGCGTACCTCTCTCCCTCCGCTCACTGTTCCGTGGCCCTGGGACAGTAAGTCTGCTTCCCACGGAAATTTTCACAAATCTCATTCTTCTCCGAGGCCATCTGCCCCAGTTTCCTCCCACGACCCACTGAGTAGATTGTAGCGGACAGACCTCTGATTTGGGGTGACGTCAGGTATCAGAATAAATAAGCTTCTGCAGTGTGTGTTCCACACCATGAGTGTTCACAGTATCTTCAGAGGGTAGCACCAAAAAGAAAGGAGAGACAGAAAGGGAAAGTCTGGACCCCTTCATCCCTCATCATGAGAATTCTCATCAGAGCTTTGCTTGGAAACTCCAGGTGCAGTGATACCTCTTTTCTGAAGTGCCCGGATCGTTTAGCTCTTTGACACCATGAGTTCTCTAGAAAGAGACATCTTGAGCACCAAAACTGTAAAAAGAAAACCTAGTGATGGAATATTTTCTAAAATGTCAAACATGTTTTTCTGCCTCTAGCACAGAGGCTACTGAACCTCTCAGTGTCTCGCCAGCCTCCATTCTCGCCAGCAGCTGGCACACTGGGCCACCGTTCAGCTCACCCTCTGGGGACTGCGTGGCTGCGTGCCGCTTTCCCTGCGTGGCCCCAGCAGCTCTCCCGGGAGTTGTGTGTGTGCTTCTGCAGTTCCCCGGGCTGGTTCTTCCCCTTCTTTGCAGGGCAACTCGGGGAAGCAGAGGGCTTTGAGGTGATCATTGCATTTGTCGACACTCTGTTTTAAGATTCCAGAAGATGTTTCTCAATTCAAATGTTTTGCTTTTGGAATTCAACAGAGGGATACTCTGCCCGTTCCCCAAAGGCCTTTGCACTGTGAAATGTAAACTTTTCGAGCTTTCTGGGTGTTTCTGAGTGAGATTTTATTATTTTATTCAGAACTCAAAGCTCGGTACCAAATCTTCCTTCCCTGACTCCCTGCTTGCCTACTTCACAGTTTCCCTCCCCTCCACCTCTCTCGCCCTTAACTTGGATGAGAATGAGAGGCTGAAATCTATTTTTAATTGTCCTCCATATTAAATGGAGTTTTCTGTTTCCTGCTTCTAACTTAAAAAACAGATGAATGAAACATTTTCTCTCGCTGAAAATCTTCCCACTCCAATCTTAGTTATTTTAGTAATTTTATTTTTTCACTCTGTGTGACTCCCATATTAATTTTCACCCATGAATCTGCGTTCTTCAAAAAATAAGAAGTGTTCCCCCCCACTTCCCCCCCACACACACACACACTCAATTATGTAAGAGCCCATTCTCCTCGCGGCAATGGCTTTCCCTGCCCAGAAAGTGTCCGTAATGCAGGACAAAGTGAAATTTGGGTTCTCTATGAACTTCTTTATGACTCATCTTTTTAAAAAAGCCAGTCAAACAGAAGCAAGTGAGTTCCCAGAAGGAAAAGCAGTTTCTCTAAAAATGGGACTTATTCCCAAGGCAACTTGGGTTTTGAGAAATGCCAAGTGTAATGTCAGCTACTTCTGCCAAGTCCTCTGACACCGAGTGAGACATCTTTGGGCACAGACATGCCCGTACTTCCTTTTTGTTTCTCTCCTGAACAAACGGGGTCTTATGATTTGCCCAGATGCCTTTGGTTCTAAATTTCTCTTTTGTCCAAGCCCTGCCCCTGGGTTTAGAAATCAGAATTGTGCCGCCTGCAGCACACATCCTTCAGGAAAGAATACACGTATATTTGTGTTTTGTTTTGTAATGAAAAGTAGCTTCCTATAAAGAGCAAACCATATGTTCCCCAAGGAGGTGCGGCAGGAAGAGTCCAGGAGAATGGAAGCGCCTCGCCGGCCCCGCCTCGGGGGACTGATCGTCAGTGGGGTTTAGGTCAAGCATTTCTGGCCTCACTTTGGAATTGACCCAGCCTGGCAGCTCTGCTTTGCATCAGAGATAATACCCGTAAAAAGTTTCTTAACTATTGCAGAGTCTCCTGAGGGAATGACAACTTTCCTCCCCTTCTGGAATTCTAGTTGAGTCATCCTAAGAAAGGTTCCCTTTTTCCTGCCGAGACTGGTCCGGGGGGAGGGGGGGATGTGACAATAGCCCCACAGCCCCATCTCTCGCAGCCAGCTCCCTGCACTGCAGGCAGATGGAGGGCACCGCGGCCTGGCCTGGCTCGGAAGGTCATGCACCACACAGCCCGTGCTCCTCTCCTGAGCTAGCGCTTCACATGTGTCTGAGGGCAGATTGCTGTGATCAGTCTGGTAGGAGCACTGGAATCAGAAAACTCTCAGGACTGAGAGAGATGCTTGGGTTACCTAGCTCCAAGCTTCTCAGTGTTTTAAGTTTTTTAAAATGTTTACTTGATGAGAGAGAGAGAGAGAGAGAGAGAGAGAGAGAGAGAGAGAGGGAGGGAGGGAGGGAGGGAGGGAGGGAGGGAGGTTTGTTGTTCCATTTGTTTATGCATTCATTGGTTGATCCTTGCATGTGCCCTGACCAGGGACTAAACCCCTAGCCTCGGTGTATCAGAACAATGCTCTAACCAACTGAGCTCCCGGCCAGGCAATGCTCTGTGGTCTTGATTGTGCCTGGACTCGGGGAGGGGGCTTCTTGATTTGCAGGTGCAGATTTAGGCGCTCAGGGCTGAGGTTCTGCATTTTTCAGCAGCTCGCAGGGCGTGTTGGTGCTGCTGGTCCATGGACCACGCTGGAGATCAAGTTTGGTCCCCAGACTTCTGTCACATGAAACAGTCTGGGGACCACCCTAGGGTTGCTAATTTCGAACTTTGCTAAATAACACCCCTGAAAAACAATTGCTATTATCCTCATAGCGTGTCATTCCAAGAAAGAAGGGCCTTTCACACGTGAGAAATGGCAACAACACAGTGTTTTAAATGTGATAAATGGGCTTTGGCCTGCTGGGGAAGAGCCTGCTCCTGGCTTGGAGACCAGAGTTCGGAATCCATGGATCCAGTGAGCGCTTTGATTTAACAGATGAGGAAACTGAGGAAATGGAGGTGACGATTGGCCAGTGTGGTCTGGCATGTGGCTGGCAGTGCCCCTCGAGCTCTGCTGGGCTCTGTTGTCCAGCCATGTGAGTGAGCCTCGTCCACGGCCCCCAGGTGGGCAGGGCTGCTTCCGCCAGCTTCGGGCCCCCTTCTGCTGCTCTCTTCACTTCTTGCCCCCACTGATTCTGGAGGGAGGGTGGGGACGCGGCCAAGGGGGATGAGGACAGCACCCATGGCTGGCAGGCGTTCTGTGTTTGTCTGTGTGGCTGCTTTATATTTAGCAGCTGTGGAGGTCATTGTTGTCCATATGCCACGGCACGTCCACACAGGACTCTCCAAAGGAGAGGTGGGCTCCTTCCTTATGAGTGCCCAGGGGTGAGAGCCCATAGACCTCAGTGTTAAGAAAAGGGACCTGGTGATTAGAGTTGGACAGGTCCCCGGACTAGAGATAAGGAGAGTCCAGGTTTTAGACCAGTTCTGGTTTGCATTGTCATCTTGGGTAGTGTTCCCCTCTCATTGATGGTGTCTCAAACACCCCGACCTACCTGCTAGGGTTGTTGGGAAGATTAAAAGCGTTGACCTGTGGGAAAGCTCTTAAAACACTGCCTGGCATCTACAAACGCTCAGGAGATGGCAGCTGCCATGGTTATCGTTGCAATTACTTCTCCTCAAAAGGTACCAAGACAGGTTGTGCAAAGTCCTGCTCCCTGGAGACCCGTGAAGGTGGGAGGGTCTCCTCCATGACCAGATTATCCTGAGATACGATGTAAACACCCAGAAAAATGGACAGTGCCTGAGTCCCGGTGCAGACCCAGGGGCTGGGGGATGGGAGATATCACCCTTGGATGACAGGGCTGTGTCAACACCTGCTTTCACTGGATGCGGTGTTTTAGCATCAAAACCCAGAGGACGGTGAGGACACAGGTACTGGGACCCTAACGAGTTGTGCGCAGATGTCTCGTTTTACCACATCTTTGTAAATCTCACACTGTGTATTTTTTCTTTTATCACAGAACAGCAGAAACGACTCAGTAGCCTGTCAGGTAGGTGAGAAATATTTATTTACACGTTAGCACCTGTCCGTGTTAAAGCTGGCTTCGCTCACCACATGATGTTCCATCAGTACAGTCTTATGAGCTCTTCTGGTGTGTTTGTCAAGGGTACAGGGCGGGGGGGACTCTGTTTGATGCTGGGTGGACAGGATGATGAAACCGGGTCTGGTTCCCACCTCCCTGCAGCTTGAAGGCTCGCGTGGGCGACCAGATAAGTGACCCAAACTAATGAACGTGTCCTGATGGGTAAGAACAGGATATTCCGAACAAACATGTGGACGGAAATTGTGAGGAAACCATTTCCGTAGCTTCTGTAGCCCCTGGTTCTACCACTTACTCAACAATGCATCAGTTTCTTACCTGTCAGGTGTTCCGCTTATAAACAGCTCAGCTGAGCCTTGGCATTCACTAAGTGCCTGGTGGGTGAGAGCCACTGTTTTCAGCAGGTGCCTCCCTTGATTTACTTACCATTTGACTGAGTGTCTGCTTTGTGTCGAGCACTGAGCAGGCTCTGAAGCCACGATGGAGCTGTGCTGCCCTCATAGCTTGTGTGATGGCTGTAACCTTGTATAGGTCATGGTCCCCATTTGGGGATCTGTGAAGGTGGTAGATTCATGCTCTAGAACAGTGGTTCTCAACCTTTCTAATGCAGCAACCCTTTCTTCATGTTGTGGTGACTCCCAACCATAAAATTATTTTTGTTGCTACTTCATAACTGTAATTTTGCTACTGTTATGAATCTTAATGTAAATATCTGAGTTTTCCTATGGACTTAGGTGACCCTGCTAGCGGTTCTCAACAGGTTGAGGACTGCTGCTGAAGAGCCTAAAATAGATATTTACATATCTGTATTAGATATGTATTAGAACTGTTTTAGAGGATCGCGGCATTAGAAAGGTTGAGAACCACTATAAGAAGCCAGGCGTGTGGTCGTTTGCAGATGGTTCTAAACTCCAGGGTTAAGAGCCACCGCTTTCTGAGCCGCTGCGCCAGGATTCCTGTGTTGCTGCATCCCACTGCTGTCCTTGGGCTTCGTGGAAAGCCGGTGGGCAGGACACGGGGTTCTCACACCCTCTCAGCCTTATCAGGACTTGGCTGTGGAACCAGGACAGGCTGTGGTTGAGCTCAAGGTGCCCTTCGCTGCCCCCTCCTCAAGGTGCCACTCTGTGGCCCAGCCCTGAGTGGCTCCGGGTCGGTGGGGGAGGGGAGGTTAGAGAAGGCAGCTCCTGTGAGCTCCTTCCTGCCTCTGGGAGGTTGAGGGAGCAGTGGAATGGATTTTTAAAGGCACCCAGACACAAGTTAGACCCAGAGTTTGGTCCTGGCTCTTCCCGCTTATGGCTGCTTGTCCCTGGGTAAGCGACGTCACCTCTCTGAGCCAGTTTCCTCATGTGGGAAGTGAGTTGACAGTCCTTGCCTCTGCAGGATTGTGTGGGCAACAGGAGGCTTTGGGGTGTTCTCTGCACACTGGAAAGTGCTATTTAAATGTCAGGGCTTGTCTACCATGCCACCAGGCCCGAGCCACTTCCCGGCTTTGAAAGAAGCCTCGTGCTCTGTCCTCTTTGAGTTTGGGGACAGAGCCACTCGTGGTGTTTATATGGAGCGGCGCATCCCTAGCTCACTAGATGTTAGTTTTGGTTTAAAAGAAGCACCATCGTGTTCAGAGCTGCCAGCAGAGAGGGCGGCAGGCCTGGTACTGCACCGGTGCCTGGAGTAAGTGAGGCTCTGCATTTCATCCGGGGGTGGGACTTGCCAGCCACCCTCGGGGGCTTCTTGCTCAGCGAGGTTCACCTGTGGGAAAGAGCCCCTGGGGTTCATGTCCCCTGAGTGGACAGACAGGAAGAAGGGGCTAGGGGGCAGAGGGGCGCTTCCCCAAGAGAAGTGTCAGCAGGGCTGTAACCTCAGTCACAAAGCTTCCCACCCCCACCGTTCCCGGTTGTCGGAGGGCGCCGTTGTCTACGTAGTGGCCCATCCAGGGTCTTGCTTTTAAAAGCTCAGTATGCCAAAACCGGTTTGGCTCAGTGGATAGAGCATCGGCCTGCAGACTGAAAGGTCCCAGGTTCGATTCCGGTCAAGGGCATGTATCTTAGTTGCTAGTAGGGTGCATGTAGGAAGCGGCTGATCAGTGTCTCTCTCTCATTTATGTTTCTAACTATCCCTCTCCCTTCCTCTCTGTAAAAAATCAATGAAATATATTTAAAAGCTCAGTATGAAAGCGGACGGAGCTGCTCCAGAGTGTGAGGCTCAGCAGCTGCCTCGTGAGACGCAGCAGAAGCCCTCACTGCAGCCCGCACGTCACCTGGGTGACTCAGTGAAGGAAGCGTCACTCTGGGCTTTCACTGTGTAACGAAACAGTTTTCCTTCAGAGGCTGCAGCTCAGTCCTCGTATATGAAGTCACTCAATCATGAATCATATGATCACAAGCTTCTAAAGAACGATAATTCGGGGCTAATTTTTGTAGATCAAAACGACTCTGGCAGCTTTGGAACAAATCCATGGGCTGTCAGCCTGGGTTTTACAGTTAAGTGAGTTTGTTAGAGCCACCTGCCATAAAATTTTTTTTCTTTAAATTTTCTGGACCTCAAAACTATGAGAATGGCATAGATACGATCTTCCTCTTCTAAAGAAATGACCTTGAAGAGCAGAGTATGAGCACCTCCAAACACCAGCGAGACTGAGCTTGAAATCTTTATTTTTTTAAAAAAAATTATTTTTAGAGCAAGAGAGGAAGCGAGAGGGAGAGAAAAACATAGATGTGAGTGAAACATTGATTGGCTGCCTCCTGCATATCCCCTACCGGGGATCAAGCCCAAAACCTGGGCTTGTGCCCTGACTAGAAATCAAACCAGCAACCTCCTGGTTCATGGGATGAGTCCTACCAACTGAGCCACGGCCAGAGCTCAGAATCTGATGAATCTGATCCCACTTAGGAAGGCCTTTTCAGGGGGGAGGAGAATGCTCAGCTGAGCCGCTTTAAGGGTGGACTCTGGTAACTTGAAACCCCCTGACACGTCCCAGGCTTCTGCCAAATCCCTGGCCTCCTGTTGGAATTTTCCGGGAGTGATAGAACCCATTCTATGAAACAGTCTGCCCTTAACATCCTTTAACGCCCGTGGTGATGACCCGGGATCAGGTTTTCTGAAGGGCTTTCTGAACCGAGTCTCCCACGGAATGTTTAGAAATTGTCCTACGACCTTGGCTGGTTTGGCTCAGTGGATAAAGCGTTGGCCTGTGGTCTGAAGGGTCCCAAGTTTGATTCCAGTCAAGGGCACATGCCCAGGTTGCGGAATCGATCCCCAGTTGGGGTTGTGCGGGAGGCAGCCAATCAGTGATTCTCTCTCATCATTGATGTTTCTCTCTCTCTCTCCCTGAAATTAATAAAAAATATATTTTAAAAGAAAGAGAGAGAGAGAGCGAGAGCGAGAGAGAGAGAGAGAGAGAGAGATATCGTCCTATGGCCACAGAATAAACCCTCATTTCAGAAGTTAGTGTGGCCGAGACCGGTTTGGCTCAGTGGACAGAGCGTCGGCTTGCGGACTGAAAGGTTCCAGGTTCGATTCCGGTTGGGGGCATGTACCTTGCGTGCGGGCACATCTCCACTGTGGGGTGTGCAGGAGGCGGCTGATCGATGTCTCTCTCTCTCATCCATGTTTCTGACTTTCTATCTCTCTCCCCTCCTCTCTGTAAAAAATCAATAAAATATATTAAATTTAAAAAAAAAGAAGTTAGTGTGACATCCACACCAACAGGCAGAGTTATTCCATGGAGCAGACTGTGAAAGTCACAAACCCCAAGGGTACCCACCAATGCTTTTCCCCCAGCCTCTTCTCCGTCTTCGGCACAACGTTGCCTGCACTCTCGGGTTCCTCCAGCTCGCACTCGAACCTTTTCCTTCTCAAAGACGAGCCTCCTCCTCAATCAGTGACAGGTGCCTGTTGAGCATTTCTTAAGCTCCAGGCACATCTCTGTCCCCGCACAGCAGGCTTCACCATAGGCCTGTAGACGCTCCTGGCTGGGACCTTTCTGCCCCCTAATCTTGTGCCCTCTCTGGTTGGCATAGTTCTTCCGTGCCCACCTTCCTACTTACTACCCCACTTCCTGCTTATATATTCATTTCTTTTCCTGCGATCTGGCATCTACCCTCCTGCGCTCCCGAAATTTCTCCCTCAGAGCAATCCTGTGACTCTTCTTTTGCCTAATCTAATGCTTCCTCCTCTGCTTCAATTTCTGTTCTGAGGTATTTTTATCTTTTTTTTTTTTTTTTTTGATGTATTTAACCACCCATTTCTTGGCATTGTCTTCTGGTTTCACTGCCACCTCACTGTGCCTGTGGTTCATCTCCTACCTCTCTGGCGACTCCTGCATTTTCTGGGAGCCTAAGATTGCGACGTTCGTTGGTGCATGCGTTCAGCCCTGGGCTCTCATTTTTACCTCCTCCACTGAGTTCTTCCAGCTCCTTGACCTCAGCCACCACTTTCATGCTGATGGCTCCAAAATTGCACTCCTGCTGGGGCCTCTCACCTGGGCTCCGCTCCCACATTTCTTCTAGGGGTTCTGGGGCATTTCTTCACGAACACCTCACTGTCACCTCGAAGTAACCATGTCTAAATGGAAGAGGCCATCTCTCCCTGCCTTTCCCAGCCCCGTTCCCTTCCCTTTGCGTGGGAATGCATAGCACCTGGTAAGGACTTAGTAAATGCCTGCCCATAACTAAGTGACATGGCTTGGAATAACAGGCTAAGCAGGGTAATTTTATAATCTGTAGACCGCACATGGGACGTTTATTAGCTCTTTGTAACTTCCATCCTGAATCAAATTTAAAGTAGTCTACTAGGCACTGAGCAATGCAGAGCTCCCTGAGCATTTTGGCATGAGTTGTCTTGTTAGGTCCCCTGTAGCGTCCCTGTGAGCTTGCCAGTGGAAGGATTATCCCCATTTTTGGGTGAGAAAACAGGGGCACGGACAAGTTCAGTGACTTCCCCAAGATGAAACAAGGACGGGAAGGAATGTTTGCCACCTCTTGATGGCTTTACCTGCTCCCTGACAGCCAGGGCCACTCGATGTCTGCAGCCCCCGGTGTATACCTCTGCAGGTCTTTTAAAGGGCCAGATGGTAAATATTTAGGCTTGGCAGGCCATATGGTTTCTGTCACAGTTACTCGACTTGGCCATTTTAGCTTGAAAGCAGCCATAAATAATTCGTAAATGAATGGGTGTGGCCGTATTCCAATAAAAGTTTATTTACAAAAACAGGTGGCTGGGTCTGGTTTGCTGACCCTTTGCTGTATATGAAACTCGTTCCATTTGAGAATTAGCAAGCACACTTCCCCCAGCTGGACTGTTTGAGAGGGTGGTTTCTTTTTTTTTTCTTTTTGGCGGGGGGGAGGAGGGTAGATCTGGTGCTTTGGAGCCACCAGAAGAACTTCAGCTAACGGTGGTTTTTCACTTCCAGATCCTGTGTCGGAACGAAGAGTGGGAGAACGGGACTCGGCACCAACCCAGGAAAAACCCACCTCTCCTGGCAGGTCCACTGACAAAAAGGCCAAGGATGACAGCAGGCGGGTGGCTAAGAGCACTCAGGACCTGAGCGATGTGTCCATGGATGAAGTGGGCATCCCACTCCGGGTACGAGTCCCACCTAAGTCTTTCCGAGGTTGCCTCTCAGCCAGGAACAAGCGTGCACCCCTGCTTGTTGCACCCCTGTGGGTTGCAAAGGCCTCGGGAGAAGGGTCCTCCCCACTGCCCACTGTCCGAGCCTGCTGAGGGCGCAGAGCCTGGAGCGTTGTGCTCCCGCTTCAAGCCCACCTTGTTCCTAGGCTCCGGGTGCAGCAGCTTTCCCGAGAGAGGTGCTGTCTCGTGAGAAAGGGGATTTCACGGTTGAATGAACGTGGAGAAAAGCTTCGTGGAACAAGGGCAGCGAGGTTTCTCTGCAGCAGAACTGAGAGGCTTTGGGATGTGTGTTGAAGAGGAGAATGTTGCCAGCAGTTTCCCAGTCTGCCCCACCCAGGGACACGTTATTCACTGTTCCATGGAGCAGACTTGGAAATTGTTAGTCCAGGGTCAGAGAGCGCTGGGAGAGTGAGGCTCAGGGGCCCTGTTCATGGGTTCTGGGAGCAGTTTCCCTGATGGGAGCAAGCCCATCACCCAGCTTGACCACAAATGGCCCAGCCTGCCAAGGTCTCCAGAGCAGAGTGGTCTCGGGTTAGCCTGCCCATCCCACCCCCCAGTACAGGCATGCCAGCCTCGTGCAGGCCCTCAGGGATTCCAGGGCAGCCCAACTTCTGAAACTGGATTAGAGTGAATTCCGTTCCTCTCCATGTGCCCCTTAGTCCACGGGCTGCCATGTGCTTCTCAGTGATTCCCCTTGAGCAAGAGTACAGGTTTATGTGCCTGTTGGAGAAGGCTGATAGAACCAACAGTAGACCCAGCCTCCAAAGAACTGTTGCCCGGTCCTATAGAATAACTAGAGGCCCGGTGCATGAAATCTGTGCACTGCAGGGGTGGGGAGGGGAGAGCAGGGCCAGCCTGGCCTGTGCCCTCTCACAGTGTGGGAGCCCCATGATTGATCACCCCAAAGAGGTAGGCTGGAGCCAGGGGACACTCAGGGCTTGATATGCAGAGCTGCCGGGCCCCACCTCCTCTGCGCTAGGCAGAGCCATGGGATCCCCAAGCCTTGTCGCATGGAGCCGCCAGACCTGCCTCTGCGCCATGCAAGCAGTATCAAGTCCGCACACACCTCGACACACACGTGGTCCCGCCCACCTGCACACACAGCCTCTTTGTGGTGGATTGTGACAGTATGGACATGAGGCCATGATGACCATTTGCATATTAGCTCTTTATTATATAGGACAGTTGTATAATAAGAATGAGAATTATTACTAGTAGTGATCACAGCTACCATTTGCCAAGTGCATGATCTCATTTAAGCATGATTCACTTCACAAGGTGGATAATAATGTCGTTCCCATTTTATAGATGAGGCGGCCCTTCCACTCCTCTTCTTACCAGCTCTGACATTTTGGATGGCTTTGACTCATTTTCCCTCATCTGTAAAGCGGGAGTGAAACTATCTGGCCTACCTACCTACCTCTCCCTGTTCTTGTTTTATTTTTATCTTTAAAAGTAAATAAATATGTGTGAATAGGTTGACCACTCTGGCATTGGCTGCTATAATGGGTTACATTTTAACGTGTGCATTCTAAATCTGGCCCCATGTAAGGTGACTTAGACACACTTACAGAAAAACCTGGGATGGACAGGGCAAGGCCTGATAAAGCAAATGTTCTTTGTCGCTTGTATGTTTCTAGGAGGTTTTACTTCAGTTTAGTCATCTATGTATGGAAAGAGATTCTCTATAAAAATGAAGTTTGAAAAAGTTCTATAAAAATGGATACCTTTTCAAGTGTATCTTTAACTGTTCTCAAAATCTGTGTCCTGTGGGCTAAATGTTACTCTGCAGATTCAGGTCTGAATCTCTTGGTTTGTCTGTTCTTTCTGAAAAGCTTTGCATTTTTTAAAAAAGATTTTAAATGTGAGATCACAGGATGCATAGAATTATGTGAGTTTGGACTTGAGATGTTGCCACTTTCCATTTTGATTTTATAATTGTAGAAGTTCTGAAATGTACCAGGATTTCCGTTTCATTTTACTCTTTGCCTTTGTCTTTCTCCAGAACACCGAGAGATCCAAAGACTGGTACAAGACCATGTTTAAGCAGATCCACAAGCTGAACAGAGGTACTGGTTTGCTCTTGTAGAAGCTCTGCTGTGCTCCCATGCTCACTATTGTGGTGAGGGCATAAACCCACTTTGCTAGGATGCCAGGACTGGCCCTGCGGCTTGACCTCATTAAGCGCCAGCCTGCCTGAGCCCAGCAGTCACCTCCAGAGCCAAGTGGGGAGGGAGCACTTGGGTGCCTGCCTCACGTGGGGCACTGAGGTTTGCTCAGAAGTCCTCCTGCCCAGGTGTTGTAGGATGCTACAGGTCCCGCTTGCTGCGCTCTGGCATCTGCCTGCCTGGGATTTGAGCAGCTCCAACTTCCACCTGCTTCCAGCTTTAGGGGCACCTCCCCATGTCAGCCCATGACTGCCTTGTAGGAGAGCCGGTTGAGAAAGCACTGAACTGAGAGTTAAAAACTGTTCTGACCTGGAGTCGGTTCCCCTGGAGTCCGGACTCATCTGATCTTGGTCCAATCACCTACTCTCTTTGTCCCACTTCCCTTCCTCCAAGGGATATTGGAAATTTGCCTTGTGAATAGCATGCCTGGTCCCCTGTAAGGTGGTGTTAATATGAAAAGTAATCTTCCCCATCTGGAGCCAGCTGTTGGCAGGTAGCCCTGAGTCAGTCAGGAGCTGACAGTCCAAAGCCCATTGACACTGGAAGAGAAGCACTTCCAAGTCGGGCCCGCTGGGTGGTAGCAGGTTCTCCGCATGGTGGGAGAGCCGCAGGCCAGTGCTCGGGCAGGTCATGGCCCTCCAGCTCCCATCCGCCTCTGCCGCAGTCAGCTGACAGGCAGGGATGCAGCTGCACCGGGAAGGCACCACGCCTCCCGCGGGCACAGCATCCTGTCCTTCCATGTGGCCAAATCCAGTCTGGCTGCCTGGCACAGATGACACACGAAGACAAAGGAAAAGCGTCCAGGCAGTGCTGGCCTAAGCCACAAATATCCCATCTCCCTGATTAGCTGTGGATGCCAGTGAAGGTCACTGTTCTTACTCTGCAGTGTTCGGAGGTGCCCCTCTTTAAACTCTAAATATCGAGATGCTCGTGTTTAGTGTTTCAGAGCCAAGAATAAGTCCACTGTAGTTAGGTGGAGGAGCTCCATCAGGATGGCAAAGCGGAAGGCCAGGTCTCTCCTCTGGTTACTTCCTGAAGCTGATGTCCATTTCCTCCAGGGAGCTGTGTCTCACTTTTAGCTTTTAGCCGCAGCCCCGATGTGGAGACACAGGCACATCTGAAAAATATGTGATTCTGCATCACAAGCAGTATGGGCCTCTCATATGTCACACCTGTTAACTGCTCAACTTCAGGTCCCAAACAGAACTGTCTGCCTTAATGGTAGGCACAAGTATGGAAAAATGAAAAACCCCAGCTGTTTGCCTTGACTCTAATGTCCACAGCACAAGGTTTGATTTATTTTACAAAACATCTTATGATAGTGTTTTCATTACATACTATTTATTAGCATACTTAATATTCTTTGCCTATAAAAGGTCAAAAGTTGGCGCTTTGTGTTAAACCCCTCTTGCTTCCTGGAGCCTGAATATACGTAATTCTTTGTCAGAGAAGAGAAATGATATTGTCTCTTTAGGTGTGTCTCAGTACTTCAGGCAAAAGGACTGGATTTTTAAACGCAGTGTGAATTTCTTTCATATTGCTAGGGAAGCTCATGTTCCAGAATTCAAGGGGTCTAAATTGTGTGTGGATTCCTATTCGTTCATTCTCTCCATTTGTATCTTCCTCTATTCTCTCTCCCACACCTCCTCCTCTGCCTAGACACTCCTGAAGAAAACCCTTATTTCCCTACGTACAAATTCCCTGAACTTCCTGAAATCCAGCAAAATTCTGAAGGTACCACAAACTTAGACGGTGTATCTGTTGTCCTTGCTTAAATTAATTCTTATAGTTCCATTATAGGAATGGGACTTGGCTTTTAGATATTATTTTTATAGTCGTTTTTTGGTTGGCGAAAATTTTATTTCACTCATTTGCATGATGTGCTATATTAAAACGACTAAGACCTCTCTAATACATTAACCTGTCTTAGGTGTGATGCCCACGGGCTTTAATAACACTAAACAGGTAATTGGTCATTTCAAAGAGTCAGTTGGGGATTTGTCGGTTCCTCCACTCCGTGGTGGATTGTTTCAAAATCCACTGCTTTTCTCTGCTACAGAGGACAGTCCTTACACTCCTACCTACCAGTTTCCTGCATCTACTCCTAGTCCCAAATCGGAAGGTAATTAAAGGAAAATCATGTGCCTTTCTCTCTCTACCGGTGCTGTGACTCTCTCTCACCTTGGGGTTTTCTCTGGTGGCTGAGCTGTGTCCCAGTCATTTGCTTCCCTCTGACTTGGCGGTGTGTGGTATTGTCTTGCTCCTTATTGACTGTGTGGTGGGAGTCTGTCCAGATGGCATGTTAATCCTATTTCCTTGGAATCTACGTGGTGAGTAGGGTAGCCAGTGTAGCTTAGTTATGATGCTGTGAGCATGCGGAGCTCTGGGCAAAGCTGCCATACCCAGCCACCCAGGGCTTTATGCGTGGGGTGGTCACGTAGGATTGTGGGTAGCTGGGCATTGACTCAGGGAAGCTGAGTCTGATGGCTGGTGGGCAGGAGGTAGCTGTGCCCTCTGTCAACAGAAAAGTCACCCATTTCCTATATGTGCAACTAACTCTGTCACTGAGACCCTCTTGTCATAGACCCTGAGGGTATAGCTCCTTGGTAGGGAATTCCCGAAGAAGTATCCAGGTATGAGATTCAGTCATGGCAGGAAATGATATTTCTTGAAAATAAAGGCTTTGGCCAAGCTATGAAATATTTCATTAAAGAGCTGGCTTAGAAATTTGCACATGCTGGGGAGGATAGTCACACTTACGTCTAGAGATATTCTTTTCTAGGGCATAAAAATCTAGGTGTCAAGGAAGGTTCTAATAGGCAAGTTCAGGGCAACATCCTGGGAATTACACTAGTCCCAGGGGTTGTCTGATCTTTGGGGAGTGACCCAGAAAGATGAGCTCATGGGACATGCAGGAGGAGTTTCCCTCATCACCCTTCCAGGACAAGATGTCGGATGCAAGATAAGTCCTCTGTTCTCAAAAGTCCACATCTGGCAGGGAATCAGGCAAGGCCACTCCATCGTACTCTGAGCAATATGGTGGAATCTGCAAAAGCGTGTGCCCAAAAGGCCACAGCACGTCCTCGGCGCATACCTGGCGAGTACTGAATGAAGGCTTTGGACCATGGAGTCAGAGTTGTCTTCTAGGATGAGCCACCGCCTTGGTTCTTCTCTGCTCTAATTAGGTCAGCAAACCTTCCACAGCCCTTCTCACCAAGTCATCCATTCAGTCACTCACCAAACTTTTATTGATCAGTTAACATCTATGAGATGACACACTAGAATGTGAGAAATACAGCTTTAGTTAAAAGACCATATTCCTGCCCTACCCAGTTTGGCTCAGTAGATAGAGCATGACCTTTGGACTAAAGGGTCCTGGGTTCGATTTGGGTCAAGGGCATGTACCTCAGTTGCAGGTTCCTCCCCAGCCTGGGCCCTGGTTGGGGTGCATGCATCAGGTAACGAATCCATGTGTTTCTCTCACGTCGATATTTCTCTCTGTCTTTCCCTCTCTCTTCATATCTCTAAAAATCAATGGAAAAATATCCTCAGGTGAGGATTCAATAATAATAATTATTATAAAATAATAATAAATAAAAGACCATATTCCCTTTGGGTCTCCCTGTTGTTCTGTGATAGTCTTTGGTTTCCAACCATTTCATGCCTCTGGCCTATTATGAATGAAAATAAAAATCTACCATACTAAAACAGATGTAAAAATTAAAAGCTCATGATTGAATTTTAATCTTTGACCACCTCACTGCCAACAAGAGTCTACTTGGTGTGAGATAACCTAGTCTTTTTATCTTGGGGTACCGAGTCTAGCCAAAAGCACTGCTTACGAAACAGTTGACTGAGGACAAGGGGTTTTTTCAGGGTAATTTTGACTAAATATACTTTTTTTTGGCTTTGTTTGGGCTCCTGGGAGCCCAAGCCACTCAGTAAGGTAGGGTTCAGGTCTATAGTTAAGTGCATGCCATGCCTGAAGGCACATTGTCCCGTAGACATGGGCAGAGGAGGGGCACCTGGAGAATCCTGTGAAAGGAGCAGCGACTCCCATTGAAAATTCCTGGAGGCCTGGCACAGGCAGTGCCCGCAGCTCCCTCCATCAGCCTGGCTGTTGATCTGAAGACAGGGTTTCATGGCTTCACACCCAGAGCTGCCACATTACCCGCTGGCCACAGCTAGCAACCCTGGCTGACGGTGATGTCTGCCTTCTGGTACACATCGAGTCAGGCCCACGGGGGAACGAGGGCTATTCCGTCTAAAGGCTTAAACAATAAGGGATGGCATGACAACTCTTCATCTATAGGAAGCAGACTATATATTTTTTTAATTTTTGTTAATCCTCACCTAAAAATATTTTTCCCGTTGGTTGTTTTTGCTTTTGTTTTTCAGAGAGAGGGGAGGTAAGGGGTGGAGACAGAGAGAAACATCAGTTGGTTGCCTCCTGCATGTGCACTGACCAGGGCCAGGGATTGAGTCGGGACCTTTTATTCCTTGAGCCAATGCTCTGTGCACAGAGCCAAACCGGCCAGGGCCAGACCTTATTATTTTTTATTTTCAAAGACTAAAAAAAGAAAAAAATTCATAATACCCAGTGTGATTAAACTTGAACACAAATTTCTAAGAAAGTCTTCTTCCCTGGAGATCTTTTAAAAATAGGGTAGATTTCATCTCTTGCCCACGCTCCTGCCTAGATGACAGATTCCAAGGTAGAGCACAGATGCATTCAATTAGATGAGGGCTTTTTACAAGTGAGGGAAACGTTTGACTTGATCTCTTTTGAGAACCTTTTTTTTATTTTATTTTAATTTTTGTAACTAGCAAGAGATTCTCTGCTTGTGGCTTGTGCTGTGAGCCCAGCAGGTCCTCTTCAGCCTGTCCTGGGTGCAGATCCAGCCCTGCGCCTGCACACCCTTCTCAGCCTGGGGAAGATTTATGCCATTCAGAGAAAGGTGTTAAAGACAGATTAGCGCTGCCCCTAGTTTTTAATGAGCAATAAAAAATAGACAGCTTGACTGAGAGATGGAAGCCCTCCTTCCAGAGTTCATCCCCCGGGGAGGAGCAGACAGTTGTTGCTGCTGGTTTTTTGTTTTGTTTAATTCAGAATTTGAAATTTGCAATAAACCTATCAAAACCTAGCCTACAGCTGCTGCCGCTGTCTGGATTCTGGTTGTTTATACGGAATAAAAAAGACATTTCCAGGTGTCTCAACGCTGGTTCTCCTGAATAGTAAAGGACCACATGAAAGTTTGTTTATGCTGGCTCAGCAACCTTCTGTTTCCCCTCGCTACGGTGCAAAAGTAAACTTCTGGCCAGACTTTCAGAAGATAAGTAGGATTAGCATGTCTTAATCATTGAGGTTTAAAATATCCTCTTAAAGAAACCTGTAAATTCCAACAAGGAGCAGCTCCTTCTAATTGCTTTGTAATCTTGGAGAGCGCTCTACGGGACAGGAGCCATGCGATGTTTGCTACTCTTAGTTTCATGAGGCAATTGGGAAGAATTGGGTCTAGGGAATTTGGGGAGAGTAAAATGAATTCACTAGACTTATTTCCTATCATTTTACTGCATTCCCTGGTCCTTAGGAAGCTAATAAAAAATAATAATTTACTAGAAGTCCTTTGGGAATAACTTTCAAAGAAGTTTAAGCAAATGAGTTTTACTTTCTTTAAGAAAACAAACTTTCATTTCACCCCCTTACTCCCCATCATTCCTTCCTCTCTGACCCAGAGCGAGTTGCCTGGGAAGTACACTCCATTCTCTCTCTCAAAAGCAAGTGTCCTTTCCTTGCCTCTGAGATACCACCAAGTCAAAAGATTGTGGGGCGGGGAGCAGGGATGTTGATGGAGCCCAGCATCGCCCCACCCTCCGCTGCGCCCAGACCGTGGAGGGGCTGCCAGGAGGAGTCTTCAGACATCCCGCCCAGGCTTCCTGCTAACGCGGGAGCGAGAGGAACAGGCTGTGGAGAAACACCTTCCCAAACGCCTCTTCCCCGCCTCTTCCTTCTCCTTTAGGAAATAGCGGTGGTGGCCAGCAGCCCACAGTCAGAATCCTATTAATAATAATAGTAGCATAACCACTGCGATGACTGTGCCTCAACTGTCCTTTGTGGAGCTCCTACCAAATACCAGGCTCCGCGCTGAGTGCATCACAGTCCTGATGTCATTTCATCTTCCCAGCAACCTCAGGAGGTTCGGCCTCATTCTGTCAGTAAAGGGTGTGAGGCTCAGAAAGGTGAAGTCATTTGTGCCAGATCAAACAGTAAGTGGCAGCGTCAGGATTCAAACCCAGGTCTCTGCGGCCCACCAAACACGGGCTTCTATGCACTCTCTTCTGCTCTGCTGCTTCCGGTTCCTCTCTGGCTTGTCCCCTTGCCCAGGTCTCTCTGATGCCTGATTCCAGGCGTCGGACCTGCCCTGCCTCCGAGTCAGTCATGTTTCCCTGGCTGAGCCGGTGTCTCCGGGAAGGTGTCTGGGAGTATGAAGTCAGGGAAGCTCCCTGACACTCGACCAGGATTGAGAACCACTGGGATGGGGGAATGCCACCCCTTTCACCCCCCAAAAGAGGAAGACACTCGCTAGCACAATTTGAGGGATTTGGATATAGAATTAGAGTGGGGAATACAGATTCAAAAATTCTGTGGGTGAAAATAGGAGATATTTTCAATTGATGCCCCCAAATAAGCAGTAAAACCTCATGGTTCATAGTCTGAGAGGATCCCCTTGTCCAGGTCAAGATGAAGAGCTACCACATCAGCCAGGGGTGATGTCCCCCTTGCTATCTGGCGCCTCTGCTACCACTGTCAGGTGAATGGTGGCCACTGCCACCTCCTGGCGAAGTGACTTAAGACACCGTCCCCAGGTCACAGTGACACATCATGTCCTATGGGTCTGTCGCATTGAGCTTTTCCCTCAGTTCTTGATGAGGATGCACTAAGGCAGTGCTTGGCAAACTGCGGCTCACGAGTTACGTGCGGTTCTTTGGCCCCTTGAGTGTGGCTCTTCACAAAATACCACGGCCTGGGCGAGTCTATTTTGAAGAAGTGGCGTTAGAAGAAGTTTAAGTTTAAAAAATTTGGCTCTCAAAAGAAATTTCAATCGTCGTACTGTGGATATTTGGCTCCGTTGACTAATGAGTTTGCCGACCACTGCACTAAGGCAAGGATTTAGGCGGCTGATTTTCCCAGTCACATCTATATTTGAGTTAAAATAATCCCCTACTGGCCTTACAGGATTTCTAAGAATAGCCTTATTTTGCTTGAGTTCAAGCAAATCCTTCTATTGTGAAGATGCCGGGCCAGGATCTATGCCTCCTGCCCAAACTGCAGCTAGTGCTCGGAGGAGGGGCCGGAGCGGCTCCCAGCGGTCACCTTTGCTCTGCTAACTAGAGCTGCCCAGAGGCCTCCACCTCGCAGAGTCTTTGATGGCGGCGAGCTGGTTGAGACCGTGGCGGATTCCCTTCCCACCTTCAAGGGCCAGGAATGTCCCAGGGATGAGGTTGGTGAGTCTTTCTCCAGCTCTCCTTTCCTGTTCCACCTCCTCCTCTCCCCCTCTTTCAGATTCTGCTTTTTCCCAAATTTGTCTTTTAGAGCTACTTTATGCCCTATATTGATCTTTGTTCATCCCTTAAAATTGGATTGCCTTTAGCCGGGACCTAGACAGCTTGAGGAATCCTCCCCCAAGCTCCCTGGGCTACTGACCAACTTCCCCTATTTCCTCTCTTGTAAATTCTCCCTCTTCCCTCCATCCAGACTCGGTCTCTACCTCTGCATGGGTCTCTCTTCTTCTTTGAATCTTTGTGTTGGTGGTGTGTGTCTTTTTCCTTCCTAAGTGTGTGGGTTAAAGTAAGAGAAAGAATTAATTTGAGCAGTGGAAAAAGACTGTGTTAAAACAAGCTGTTGATACTGAGAAATAATTTGAACTTTCAAGGTCTAAGAAATGCATAAAATTGAAACTTCATTGATATATGCAAGGGATTATGCAAATACTGCTTTTTGCCCATCCCATTTTGGTCAATTATATCGTCTTTAGAGAACAGTTATTCTCAACCAGCACTTTTTCCAGTGTCTAAGATTGTCATTAATTCTCCAAGAAAGTCTTTTTTTAGAAGTTCATTTTTAAAGTCTCTGGTTGAAAAGGCAATTATGTGCCTCCTGGCAGTTTAAAGGGAGTAGCTGTTTCCAGATGGGCCTCCAGGACAGACTGCCAAGGCCCAGAGCGGAGTCGCTGGTGTGTGAACATCAGAGCCCAGCAGGGCCCGTGGGCCCTGGAGTGAGCTGTTCACCGTGAATCCCCTCAGTGTTGAGCTTCCTGGAAGCGCCTGGCACAGGAAGCTCTGAGCGTGGCTGCCAAGGTTTGGTGTTTGCAGCTTTGAGGGGCATGGTCAGCATGTGGCTCCGCCACAAGTCATAGGATCCCGGCTCAGCTGAGCCCACTATGGCATCATTTTAAGAACCCTGAAAGCCCAAGCTGGTGTGCTCAGTGGTTCGAGTGTCGGCCTGCACACCCAAAGGTCCTGCGTTCAGTTCCCAGTCTAGGGCATGTACTGAGGTAACCAGTTGATGTGTCTCTTTCACATTGATCTCTCTCTCTCTCTCCCCCCCCCCCCCCCACCTGCCCCGCCACTCTTCTTCCCTTCTACTCTCTGAAAAGCAATGAGAAAAATAGCATCAGGTGAGGGTTAACAACAACAACAACAAAAGACCCTAAAGAAAGATTAAAGGCAGGATTTCAGATACTGACCATGTCCATGTTCTTGAACAATTTGAGAAATTTTTTATTTAATGTGTCTGGACTGTGGTTTAACTGTCCTGTCTCTCTCTGTCTCTCTCTCTCTCTCTTTCTATCTCTTTGTCTCTGTCTCCTTTTGGCTACCCCTAGCGTATAGACATACAGACAGTTAACCTTCCACCCAGTTCTCCCATTCACTGCCATTCTGAACTTCATATCCCTCTATCCCAGGGTGGACTTAGCCTGCCAGGCGTGGAGGGCAAGAAGCAGCAAGTGGGAGATGTAGCAACAGTGACTCGGTTTTGCCCGTGTCCCTGGAGACCAGCAGGAGGAAAACTGCCCAGTGGTGGGGAGCGCAGCAAACTTGCCTAATGTCACCAGGGAGAGGACGAGGCAGAGAAACAGAGCAAAGGCCTCGGGCTGGGAGGCAGGCCAGCAGGGCAGGACGTGGGTTGCAGAACAACCCTCTCCCTTGTCTCTTGCATGCTATAAATTATTAATGAATAGCCACAGTTCCCCCAGGCCTGGGCAGCGAGAGTGGGTGAACCTAGAACCAGGCACCCTCCCCTGTCTCGGCCTAGAGGCGGCCCAGGGAAGTGGAGCTCAAAAGACATGCTCTGGCTCTTACTGTGCGGCTACGGGCACATTTCCTGACCTCCCTGGGCCTTAATATCCTTGTCCGTAAGTGAGATATTTATGTATTTCCTATTGCAGAGATTGAGATGATATTAGTAAATTATTGACTATTATTAGGTACTTAATAATGGGAGCTGCTATTATTTTGACTCATAAGTACTGTACAGGTAAAATTTTCTTCCATTCTTTTTGCAAGACAAACATAAAATTTTAAAGAATAAATTATAGGTACCCTGGATATTCAGAGGTATCGGTACAACTTCAATCTGCCTTCTTAAAGGTTTGATGAACTGAAATCCACATGCCACACTCGGATCCCACAGCCAGCCGGTGGGGAATGCAGAGCTGCTTCACTCTGCGCAGCCCCTGCCCTCGCCTCAGATGGGCGAGGTTTCTCTTCCCACCTGCACCCAATAAGAAATAGCGTCAAGAACGTTATTCATTCATCTCCTCTGTGGCCTTTGCCTCCATCTTTCCTACTTCTGCTTTTCAAAATACATAAATTGTTTAATGCTCCAAGCTATTCCTTTCATCTTATAAGAACTATTTCTCCTTTTCTGTTAACAAATCTTCTAGTCCTGACTGGATAGCTCTGTTGCATTGTCCTGTACATCAAAAGGTTGCAGGTTCAAGTCCCAATCAGGACACATACCTAGGTTGTGGGTTCAATCCCTGGTCAAGGTGCATATGGGAGGAATCTCTCTATCTCTTTCTCTCTCTCTCTACCTCTCCTCTTCCCTCTCTCTTTTCCTCTTCCTTCCTCCCTCTCTTTCTCTTTTCCTCCCTTCCTCTCTCCCTCCCTCTAAACATATCCTCAGGTGAGGACTAAAATTAGAAAAAGAATCTTCTAGAAATCCACATTAGAAAGCTCTAGAGAGAAAGTATTTTTAAAGATCTCAGGGTTTTTAAATTTTTTCTTTGAATCTTGAAGTGCCTTTTTCTTCCCTGTTTGCCTCTTACCTCAAGAACAGGTAATAGAAATTAACCCTCTTACTACCATTTACAGAAAGGCTGTACATCTCCACGATTCAGAGAGATGCAGAGTTCTGAGCTAAAATGCTAGACTGGGTTTTATGCACTATGTACATTGCTTCCAAACTGGACTAATTTTTCACTTGACAGGCATGATTTTTCCAGTCAAATGCCTGTAATCAACGTTGATTTTTAGTTTTCTTTGACATCATAGCATTTTATCAGCACAGTAATCAGAAGTTACGTTTAAAACAAAACTCTTCAGAGCAGTACTTCAAAATAACAATTTCCGGATGTCATTTTATCTCTCTGGCCTGTTCTCAAAAGTTAAAGACACTCACCCACTCAGGGTATAGCAGGGAGAGGCTTGGCTGTGTTGATAGAAGAACCTTAAGCCCAATTGATGTTGACTAATCCTAGCCTTAACACAGAGAGGGGGGTGGGGAAGAAGGTGGTGGGAATAACTTGGTACCTGATGACTTCGCTTTATTTTTGGGGTGGGGGTGGGGGCGGGGGCCTGAGGGTAGAGGTGGGGAGGAGGGCGTCATGAGACCTGGGACAAATAAAAATGGGGAGAGGGGAAGGGAGTAATAAGGGGGAATAGAGGCTGCCTTTGCAGAATACTTTACTCACCATAACAGCTGTTTTAGCTTTATTCACATTGCACACAATATTATGGCCTGTACTACTCGGAGACTAAAAGTGATTTTTATTTAGTGACAAAGACTTGATTAACACGTAGTCATTAACACGTTCTGGGTTCTTTGACGTGTCTTTTCAGGTTAGTTCATGTGCTTTGTTAAACTTGCTTCAAGATTTGAATGGGGAAGGTACTGGGTCTTCAGTCCACATTCATGAATCCTGAGTGTGGGTTAGCGAGATCTTAGAAAATGGGAAAGAAAGGCCGACTGTTTCAGCACTTTGGAGGGGTCATTGTGGGGATAGCGGCCAAATACCCAACAGTCTCAGGACACTCCCAACTGTCCCTGTAAATGCACCTGAAGCCTCAGTGTTAGTTCAGCGCAGCCATTGGCGCGAGGGTTCAGATCTTACCTGGTTCCCAGGTCTGAGAGCCCAGTGCCCAGCTTCTTTAGGGGTGTGCCTTGCCCTCGGAGGGCATCTCGCACTACAGAAACCCCCGGGAGTCTGACTTATTCCAGGGCCACAGCGGAGACACGCCCCAAGCAGCGCTTAAGCGGAAGAAACCGCACAACCGCACCTGCCGTGGTGTGTGACATCCCAAGGCAAGAAAGTGCCTTGAGGAACCAGGTTGGGGTGGAATCAAAACACGATTATGAGGGTTTTCTCCAACTGTTCTTTCAGCTGCAGAGCCTGTTTGTTAAATGATATTGTACAGGGAACCTTAGCATGTAAAACCCGTCACAGCGGAGGTGGGGAGCTAGGAAACACCTCTTCCCCGACAGCGCCACCGGTAGCAGGCCTGGGGGACTCCGAGGACCTTGCAGGCTAGACCAGAGACGGGCTGAGCAGCCAGGGAGGTATCGCAGCCCCTGCTTCCAGTGCAGCCAGGCCGGGCCCCCTGTTCCAGCTCTGCTTGTGGACACTCTCCCTGAGGCTCGTTGGCTACTTGTCCCCATGCTTTTCTTGGTGTCGGGCAGGGGTCGTCTCCCAGGCCACATGACTGTACCTTGGGGCCTGCAGGTTCTGCTTGGGTGGGTGGGCTCTGCAAACCTGGCTCCTCTCACTTAGCTCCTTCCCCTCCCGTGGGCCCCTGGTGTGACTGGATGGCAGTGCAGGTCAGCGGGAGTGGGCACAGGTCGCTCGTTCTCCTGCCTCAGCCGGATTGCTCCTGATTGCATTTTGTTTTGTTCACTAGATGATGATTCAGATCTGTACTCTCCTCGATACTCCTATTCTGAAGACAGTAAGTGACTTAGAATTTCCTGATCACGGGGAGGAAGGGGGAGCATTGGATAAGGGGAAGCATCTTCCTGTTTTCTGCTTTCACCAGTTTTAAGTCTTTTGTACCCACTTTTCTTCTCCAGCAAAATCCCCCCTTTCTGTGCCTCGCTCAAAAAGTGAGATGAGCTACATTGACGGTGAGAAGGTAGTTAAGCGGTCAGCCACACTTCCCCTCCCGGCCCGCTCTTCCTCACTAAAATCAAGCCCCGAAAGGTGAGTGCTCCTTCTCCCCCATCCAGTGTGACTTCAGACTGCCACGCACAGTGTGGCAGCAGCCGGGGGGCTAGGAGTTGGGCAGCCTTGACCTGGAGCCCCTGCTCTGTCCTGTGTTAGCAGCGACGTTTTCTCCCAGAGTCCCATGTTATCTATAGAATGGGGACACATTTTACATTAGTTAAGGCTGTTGCAAGGACAAGACAAGATAGTGCCTAGAACTTTTCTCAGTGCCTGGCCAAGTATGGGCTTAATTCCCGTTGTCTGTAACTCATCACTTTTTACCTTCTCACAGGAGAAACCTTAGTTGTAAGTTTTGTCATGTGTTTTTATCCTCTCTGTGTTTACTGACGGAGCCTGTAGCAGAGAATACAATTTTAGCATGAGTTACACTTTTTAATATCAGTTTATTTGCACAGCACGTATTGTTGAGACATAGGCAAGGATTCGCTGTAATGATGACGTTAGTTGTGTGGTGACACCCACACGGAATGACCCAATATTCTTTCATTGGGTCCCGATGCCCATGGAGCAATCATCTGATGCCGTCTGGACTGGTATTCCATGCATCTCCCATTACATCTCAACACAAAAGAGGCTCTTGCCGAAATGAGTTATTTTTCCTGAAAGACACACTTAGTTTCACACCTTCATACCTTTCCCATCTTCGTAGACAAATGAATAGCTGTTCCAAAGTCCCACACATGCATAAGTGGCATCTGCCTCAGGAGTTTGATAATGAATTTGAAAGGAAGGTTAGGTCTGCCTATAAATTCTTTGCAACGGCATTCATCAATCCGGGTGCCTTCTGTGTGCAGATGGGACCACATACTGTGGGGAAATCTAAGCATGTATAAATCACCATCCCTGCCTTGCTGCACAAACTAAATATAATCACAGTGCAGAGGCAGTCATGTGCATGCATAAGAACTCTGCACACAATTTTCAGGGATTGCTTGCACCTCTGAAACCCACCACTGGCTCCGGTTGAATTTGTGTGCCAGAGGCTGCAATTTGGGTGATTACTGGGGTGAAGTGTGGAATAGGGAACAACACGGTTATAATAGCAAATAACATTCACTGGCTGGTTATTGTGGACTGCACTTAATCCTTGCAACAGCCCCATTTTTCAGACGAGGAAACTAATGTAGCAGGAGGTAAAGTGTGTAGCCTGGATCACCAGATAGCAAGTACGATCGCAGGGATTGGACCGTATCCTCTCTCCCTGCACGAGCATGAGTGGGAAGTGCAGGCATGTTTGGGGGATGATAAGCTCAGCAGAGCAGAGGAAGCTTTGCTGCTGCTGCTTCCCCCCTGCCTCCCTCTCTTCTCTGCTTCCTGGTACCTGGGTCCTGGTACCTTGGGCCTTTTGTGGAGCAAACCCAGAGCTTTAACTGGTTATTTTGAGAAGGGAACCAGCACCACTAAATGCTTTGCACCGAGTCCGATTTTATGCTTTGGATTTAAAAATTCCTTGATTAAACTACAGTCGGCCAAAGTCAAAACGTGTTGGAAGCCATTTTTCATGAAAACAGCTCTAATAGGATTTTCTTCCTACAGAAACGACTGGGAGCCCCCAGATAAGAAAGTGGATACAAGGAGATACCGTGCAGAGCCCAAAAGCATATACGAGTATCAGCCGGGCAAGTCCTCCGTTCTGAACAACGAAAAGATGGTAACGTGAATATTAAAGTCCCTTTGTCTCACCCTGTCGTGTTCCTTAATCTGGATGCATCGTGCACTTGCATCACATTCTTTCTCCCCGGAGATAGACTTGCTTGGTTTAGGAGACAATGAAAAAATGAAGTATTTTTACCCTTTTCATCTTTGCAGGTGTTCATAAAATGAGTCCTGAGTCTGCTTTGAAAGAAGCTCGTCTTGTGGCTTTCTGGCGCTTTTCTGCATGGTTTTAACGAATGTAGGATTTTGTACTAACAAAGATTGATTTGCTGCTGTCTTTTTTTAAACATCTAACCATTAATTTGGCAGGCTTATTACTAACTGGACTAAACTCGTGGTGGTTTTTTTGAAGCGCCTCTGATTTGAACATGCATAAATTTTGTAGAAGATACTACTAGTACATCGCTAAAAGCTAAATAATTAATATGATGTTGTGATTTGAGGAGGGGAAAGCCCCAGGCTGTTAAAACAGATGTTTTAGGTCTTCCTTTTCTGACACGTGCAGTATCGAGGACGAATGTCAGAGTCAGCCTGATTTATGGTTCACCTCTCTAAGCGGGGAAGTGGCCTGCGGAGCAGAGCAGACCACCCTGGAAAAGCGGCCTCTTCTGTGAAACGGGGAAGGATTTGTGAAAACCCGTTAGTCTCCTATCTGCCAATCACACCTCCTTTTATCCATCCCTCCTTTGAAAGAGCTGGTTCAGAATTCTGATCATGGTTAAAGGGATGCTCCAAAGCTCCGTGACACCGCAGCCTCCGCCGGGCCCGCAGGATGGAGCTGTCATGCTGGGAACCGGATTCTGTTAAAATGCCGTCACCACACTGAGCACACAGCAAGTAACCCCGGAGGTGCGGGGGCGCCTTCTCCTCCCTCTGCCTCTCCCGTGCCACGTGTTTTTCAGGAGTGATTGACTTCACTTTGACTAAGATAAAAGTTTGACATCTTTGGAAGCACAAAGGGATCAGTAATTTTAATTAGGATAAAGCAGCCCGCAGAAATGCTCCAGATTGGCATTCCTCAGCATTTTCTGGGCACTGCAGTTATTTTAAGCAAAACGTTCAGAGAGGAGCGGAGAATGTTGCCTCTGGCTCCACCCTTCCTTGGCGGCTCTCTCCGTGCTAGAAGATGATAATCTCAGAAGGTAACCTTCCACACAGGTGCTCCAGGAGAGAAAGTCGTGCTCTGGGTATATTCCTGACCCCGAAATAACTAGTCATGACACGCCATCACATATCAACACATGTGACCCACCTCCGAGACTGTGTAGGCCTGTGGGTGCTTCGTTTTGGCAGTATTATTATATACAGATGGTCACTTCTCTCGAAGCCTTGCCCCTAAAATGTCTTCTTTGTTTTTCCCCCTCTCCTTAGTTCCTAATAATTTGACCACTAATTCAGAACTAGGAGTTCCTTGATACCACAAGGTCTCAGATATCTTCCATGTGTTTACAAACCCAGAGAAGTAACACATAGTAGCCCATAGGAGCTGTCTTTGACAACCTGCCCTGATCACACACATGGATCACAGAGCACCGTCTATGTACCTACCCAGAAGCTCCTGTGCTCTGCCAAAGGGCCCATCCTGTCGTGGGACGTAAGCTTCAGAGGGCCCATCACATTGCATCCTCGAGCCTCCACCCTGTTAGACTCTTCCTCCAGAGACTTTGTTTCAGAGAGAAATTTCAGTCAAACCTCATCTTTGAGCCACTCTTCACAGTAGCCAAGTTAGTCCTTTATGTTTGATTTCTTTCTCAGCTACCTTTGAACAAAAAGTTGGAGCATTGGTGTCAGTGTGTGAGTCTTGCCTTTTGACATCCCGTATCAGATTTGTCAGAATTTGAGGACAAACCCCCTACCCCTAGCTACCACACACACACACACACACACACACACACTGTGGATGAGTGCACTAATAGCGACAGGTGTAGAATCTAAATTTGCTTTCAGGAATACACAATTCCTTTGGGATGGGGAGAGCAGGGGAACCATGCTTTTGCGTCCAGTTTGAGGCACTCACGTCTGCCTAAGCCTGGCCATTTAAGTTGCAACCTCCTTGGCACCTCTCTGCTGTTTGCAGGAAGGTTGGACGGCAGACTGTAAAGGCTGCCTTAGAGCTCACCTTTGTCCCTGGAGTGAATGCCAACCGCCCCGAGAAATAAAACACTATACCACCTTCAGAAACCCCACCAGGAGACACACAGACTTGATGAGCTACTCAGCTACATGGCAAAATCATATGAAGTTCTTCGTAACTGCTCGGCCCGTCTTACCGTAGCGTGAAACCACGTTCTTCTCTTCTGGGCCTGGAATTGGAGGTCATCGGTCAGGCCCTGCTTGGGCAGGAGTAGCCTCTTCAGGCTTTGTCCTTTTACTTTCCTCCCAACCCCTCACAGGACTTGGACTCAATGCAGCAAGGATACAGAGAATGGCTTGTACAGGCCATGCCCTGGGTTAGATGTTGGGGGAACAGTGGGAAGGAGAGACTCTAGCAGAGGAATTGCACAACTTCTATTTGTAAGTGTAAAATGAGGGGATTTTTCCAACGTGGTTTCTTCCCAGTTTGAGCTCCTCCCTGGCTTTTCAGGTCTGTCACTTGGCCCCGTTTTAGCTTCGTACCATCTGCAAACCGAGTGGGTTGCCCCCTTCTCTTGGGGAGTGTGAGAAGTGCAACGTGGCTAAAGGCACCAGGACTCGGAAGACCGAGTTCTGAGTTCAAGTTTCAGAGCAGGTCCCGTAACCTTTCTGAACCTCGGTGTTTTCATCTGCAACCAGAATATTCTCTGGCCTGAACGAAGGTCATGAATGAGAGGATCGAGGGCTAGAATGTGGGCAGAAGAACCCCGAACATTATGAAGTGCTGTGCCAATAAACGTACCGCATTCAGATTACTGTTTAATTAAAAGTTGAAGCTGGTCTCTGGCTCCTGTTCAAGCAACAAAACTGTCCTTGAAGAGAATCAGGCATTTTCCTGGCAAGAAACCCGCCCTTTCCAAGGGTTTTGCCAGCTGGGAAAAGAGGAGCCCCGGCCGCAGAGCACTGAGCCTGGCATTGCGGAGCCCACGTCCCGAGATCCTGCTGTGCGTGGGAAGGACCCGTCCCACCGCCGATCGACAGCTGAGTTATCCACGGCCCAGTCACATGGAGACGACACCGCTGTGTGGTGTCACTGCTCACTTCCTGGGCCAAGCTGCTCGACATACTCCTGGCTCAGTCCTAGGCACAGTGTGAACCTCAGCGATGGGACACTTTGCAAACAACCTTCAGTGATAAAATGGGTTAATTCCTTCATGACCAAGTACCAAAGCATTCAGGCACTTTCCTGGAAGAGCTGGTACATTTTATTTTAAAAAAAAAAAAAAAGAAAGAAAAAAAGCCTAACCTATTCCCAGAGAGCAGCTTATAAATAGTCTCTAAAAATAATAAACACAAAACAGGTTTCATGAAACCCATCATATAAGGACCTAGGATGTCCCAATGTCTTGTTTTTCCTGATAGTATAGGTACTGGGCCTCATCTCCCTGAATAAACACAGAATCCATTCTTTAAAAAAAATTTTTTTTAAAGAATATGTATATATTGATTTCAGAGAGGGAGAGAAAGAAACATTAATACTGAGAGAGACTCATTGATTGGCTGCCTCCCGCACGCCCCCTACTGAGGATCGAGCCCACAACCTAGGCATGTGCCCTTGGTCCAAATTGAACCTGGGACCCTTCAGTCTGCAGGCTGACGCTCTATCCGCAGAGCCAAACCGGCCAGGGCACAGAATCCATTCTTTTACATAGTTACAGAGCCCACTGAGGAGGAGCGCCACATCTCCTTCAAGATCTTAGCCGAAGTCCCCCAGACGGTGGGGGGAGTTTTAAGCTGGACACTTCCCTCTGGTTTCAACTAACGCACAGTCAGTGAACCTCAGTCAGAGGAACGTTCTCTGTCATCTTCCTCCATTTCAAACAAACGTAGGAAAAATTAGTGACAGTTCTGGTGGAAATAAATGTTTTTATTATACTTGCAAAAAATGAAACAAACGTAGAATAACAGTAATGGTTCTTCTAAGGACCTGAGAAGAGGGGATTGGTGAAGGTCGCTGAGACATTTGCAGCATCCCTACAAGCGGCAAAGGCCTGAATGTTAAGAGAACCGAGTCCGGAGGAGCTGCTTGGGAGCAGGCGCACTGAGGAGTCCGCAGCCCTCGGCCCCCTCCTCCTGTGCGGGGGCCCGAGGGAGTGACGTGGGAAATGTACATTTCCTATTTCACATCATTACCAGAAAATCCACCCGCCCCCCCTCTTATAACTGTCAAGGTTTTTTTGGAACATAGACATGTATGAATTTAATTAAGCCATGGGCCTCTCACACTTTGTCTGCTGTGAACATATCTCCAGTTTATTAGGGGAAACCTGATTTGCTTTCCAGGTGTTCATTTTTAACTAATTATTTCCAGGAACACACATTATTCCACAGCAAGGTACCAGGACTTTATAAAGACTTGATTAAATATGGAATCCCGGGGGTCCATAATCACTCTATGTGGACTACCTCTTAGAATTTCGCAAAGTGGGAAATGTAACTTATTTTTGTCACGTAAGCCAGAAGTTGTCCCCTCCCCTGTTCTGCTCTCTGTCTTGTTCAGCTTTCCCCTCGCTTTAATTTTCCCGGCTCTTTAACATTTACTTGTTAGAACATAAAGTATATTCTATCTGTGTCCATCCCCTCGGGACCTTGTTTAAGATGTTTCTTCACTCGTGTCCTCTGTTGTGACTTATATCATCTTTCACTTTACTGTGTAAGGGACATGGTTTCTCACCTACTCATGTGCCATTAAAGATGCAGTATTAACAAATTGGCTTGTTGTATAAAAGTGTCAAAATTTGCATTTATTTTGAAAACCTTAAGCCAGCCTTGCAAATAAGTACTAAAACTGTACTAGCCCGTAAAAATTGTTTGCTCTACTCACCTGGCGGAAATGGCTTAAATGTTCGGTGTGCTCACCAGGTTATTTGCTCATAACTGGTAGTTCTTTGTGAAGAGGAAATGAGGTGTTTCTTTTCTCCCCGCATTCGTATTTGTGGGGGAGGGGGCCGCAGTGTGGTGCAGAGTTTCCCGTCCACACTCTGTTCCCGCCTCGGGGCTGAGCGTGATGCGCCCGCCGCTCCCTCGCTCAGGGGCCCCGTTTCTGTAAACACATCCTTCCCCACCTGTTTCAGCTTCGAGATGTTGCCAGTGTCTGTGGAAACGGGTGGTTGCTGCTATCGAATGCAGTTCTGTATATACATCTGGAAACCACTGCATCTCTACTGGCCTGTTCCTATGTAATCTTTGCATAATGTTATCCTTCTCTCTCTTCCATTTCCCTGTCACCAACCCCTATAGAGTCGGGATTTAAGCCCAGAAGAGATAGATTTAAAGAATGAACCTTGGTATAAATTCTTTTCGGAATTGGAGTTTGGGAAACCGGTAAGTTTAATAGCTTCAGTGGTTATAGACATGTTTAAAAATCATGCTGTTGCTGCATTGTCGCTGCTAAGGAATCAGATCTATCTGTAAGGACTTCGGGGAGCGGGGCGCACCGTGGCGGTTGTCCGGGTGGGATTGCCTAGTCTCACTGCCACCTGTAAGTTTCCCATTGCTTTACTTCACCAGGACAGGATGGTGAGCTCTGGATTCATTGCCAGAAAATCCTAAGAGACACACCTAGATCCTTGCTGGTCTTAGTCCCTCCCAGCACTAGCAACGGATGCCACGTGCCTGTGGATGACATTAAATTGGCCATCGGGTCAGTTCCTTGGCCAAAGTCTTTATGGCATACTGAAGATAAGCAGGAAAGGGCACCACACAGGGTCTCTCTATGCAGCTGTGACCCATGATTACAGACCCATATCCAGTGACTTTTAGGGAATGAGCTCTAGGAGTTAGGATAACATTTCCCAAAATTTGAAATGAGAGTTAGGAATTCTAGCAAGTTTAGTGTTGAGCCTAATAACATTCTGCAGCTTCCCCCTGATGTGTCTGAGTTAGCTTTGATGCCAGACGATTTGGGGGCATTTAGAGGAGGGTTTCTTAGCCCTGTACTCAGAGGAGTATCCACCAGAAGGGAGAAGGGAGCTCATTTGCCCACTGGAGATGACGAAACTGACTTTATAACGCCAGTTACTTTAAATGTTCACTGCAACTGCAAAAAGAATTTACAACTGGAGGGTTACATGTCTAAACGTAAAACATTCCATTAGATGTTTTTGTGAGACTTTGAGCATTGCCTCCAGTATTTGAATCACCGTGGTTTGGAATGATGCTTTTATCCGCAGGCAGAAATTAACTTTATAGTTCAGTAAAATGTTAAATACATGGTGTATATTTATATTAAGATGAAGACAAAGACAAAGTAAGCGGGTGCTCTGGGATTTCTCTGTTGATTTGGCGATGCTGAATTTTGTTTCAAAGTTCCTGCATCTTCTGAGAGGAGCACCTGACTTGCAAACATCCTGCTTGTAGGAACAGACATTCCTCTCCGCCTAGTCCCTCCTTGGACACTGGCTCCCAATAGCAGCTAAGCTGTCCTGAGTGAACAGCGCCACCTAGTGACCAATGAGTCTAACCCAAAGTGTGCCCCATCTCCCCTTCCCAAAACATTGATGCACACCTCACTTCTTTCTCCCTTTTTTCTCTGCTGTCCACCATTCAGACATCAATGGGGTCCACCCATACAGTCTCTTCCACATTCAAATATTTAACAGTATTCTCACCCTTTTCCTTTTATTTGTCTTAAAACCTGCTCAGTTATCTCACAGAAAAACCTTTTGATATATGTAGTTCCTCCCCTCTCCTCAATGATTGGTATATATAATAATACCGTATTTCTATCATGGAAAACAAAAGCTATTTGCTTTAAATTATGCCTAAGCAAAAGTCCATGCCATTGACTTTTGAAGTTCATTCGGGTCCACAAATTTCTAACTGTCTCTTCATTGGCTAATTAACTAAATTACTTCTCTCTTTAATGCTAGCTTTTAGGAAACGTTTTGAAATGTCTCTAATCAGTCATTTGTTTTACCAAATCTGTCGCTGCAAATAATTCTGGTTTTGTCGGCAAGAGACAGTACTTTGGCCCCAGCACACACTAAGTAGGCTCTCAGAGGAAGGAGCTCAGGGAATTGACACTGCTTCTACAGGAAGCTGGTCTGCGTGCCCCCAGCCACACCAAACAGGTCCTGGGAGCACAGCCCATTCGTACACTGGGACCTCCTATCATTGGTACCCCTACCCTGTTGTTCTAACTGCCTCTTACTTATTTAAAGAGATGCTTTTCCAAAATGTCATTTCTCTCAAACCATAAGTGTTCCTTACCTAGACCTTGGAGTCCTTAAAGGGGACTGCTCCTTTATGTGTTTTTAAAGTAAAGAAAGGTAAAACTTTTAAAGACTTACCAAAATAACGTAATCGCTGTCTATCCTGAGGGAACAGTGTGGAGACCATGGTTCCTATGGTCTGAGGCAGTGGTCGGCAAACTCATTAGTCAACAGAGCCAAGTATCAACAGTACGATTGAAATTTCTTTTGAGAGCCAATTTTTTTTTAATATATTTTATTGGTTTTTTACAGAGAGGAAGGGAGAGGGATAGAGAGTTAGAAACATCAATGAGAAGGATACATCAATTAGCTGCCTCTTGCACTCCCCCTACTGGGGAGGTGCCCGCAACCAAGGTACATGCCCTTGACCGGAATCAAACCTGGGATCTTTCAGTCCATGGTCCTACGCTTTATCCACTGAGCCAAACCAGTTTTGGCGAGAGCCAAATTTTTTAAACATAAACTTCTTCTAATGCCACTTTTTCAATATAGACTCGCCCAGGCCATGGTATTTTGTGAAAGAGCCACACTCAAGGGCCAAAGAGCCGCAGGTGGCTCGAGAACCACAGTTTACCGACCACTGGTCTGAGGCATTCAAAGGCTGGGCTCCTATCTAGTTGAACCAAGCTGAATGACTGTATGGCACTCTCAGTGTTCAGTAAGAAGAGGAGGTGGGAAGGAATTTTTTTCCTTCTTTTCACGTCTTTCCTACCCCAGTCGCTCTGGGCCATACGAGGGTAAGAAACATAAATGAAGGTGGCATAAACCAGGAAAGTTGTTTTCGAAGGTTTTGCGGTCATTCAGTGCCAGAATGAAATTAAAAACTCCTACCAAAGCGTGTGGGTCATCATTTCTGCCTTTTATTCCACACCCACTCGACCCCACCCCCCAGGGAGGAAAGCCTGCCAGGACTTGGACTAGACCTTCATTTACCCTGGACCCCTTTCTCCTTCAGCCCCTTCCCTGAAATCCACCAAAACACGCTGGCACTTCAGCGAGATGCTGACTTTACCATTGTTCAGCTCTCACAGGGGCTGTGGAATATCAGGTCAATCCAGACTCCAGGGGCCGTTTTGGGGAAGGTTATTTACAACCAATTTAATTTGTAAGCACTGTCTTATTTTTGCAGTCAGTTCACGTAGGGAGACTGTATGTGACTTTCAAAGGTCTACTTCCCATCTGAACCATCTACGAAGTGTGTAAAGTGCTTAAAGAAAAATGATGGTTGTTAATAGCACTTACTTGATAAAGTGCAGAACATACGTCTACCGAAATTGCATCGCTGTCCTGTTGCTGTGGGTAGTGAATGCATCTTGAAATCAGATGACTTTTCATTTGCAAATTTGTTACTAAGAGCCTGGGTGTCAGCTTTTTTTCTCCCCCATCCCCCTCTAACTTCTACAGAAATTAATGTGATGTCTGTAAGTAAGCTCAAGGCAAATGTCACAGTGTAAACCAATTTGAAGAAGCGTTCCTAATTGGTTATAATGAATATAATCACAATATTCCAGGAGCTAATAAGTGACAGCAGAGGGTTGGGGAAGCGGTATAAGAAATTTCAAGCCTGAGTGGGCAGAGCAGAGGGTTCACCCGGGGGCAGTTAGAGTGGCTTGTAACTTCCCGGTGTCCTATGTTCGAACCCCTCCCTCACTACTCTTACAACGGTTCTCCGGGCAGATTTCTATTTTAGGCATGTCCCCTAATTCTATCTTGAAGAGTTAAAGGGAAAAAAACAAAAATAGCCTTACAGTCCGCTGTTTAAATGCAAAGTAGAACTCGGTTCCCTAAGGGAGATGGAAGGTCTGGCTCTACCACTAGGCATGTTAACATCTAAGCAAGCAGGGAACGATTTTTTAAATTGCCTAGTCACCCTGTGGGAAACGTAGCACCCATTTGGTACACTTGCCACGAATGTCCACAGAAAGTACATTTAGTGAAGTGCCCTCCACCGGCCAGATCTCCAGATTGCCACGTTGACGAGCAATGAGCTTCCCAGTGCAGAAGCCCGCTTCAGAGATGTGGGCTCTCGGTGTCCATCTCAGCTTGGAAAGAACAATGGGGAATTTTAAAGTTTCGATTTATGTTCAAATTGGTGTTAATGCTTTTTTTTTTCTTTGTGTCTTTTAAGTTTGCAATGTTTGGACTCCAGCAGTGATCTGCTCTTGAGACAGAAACGTAGAAAGGAAGCTCCCCGTTAGCGCCCACGCCCGTGCTAGCTCCCCGTTGCTGAGTCCTCCTGGTGTGCCCCTCTTTGTGTGAGCCGGTCTCCGTGTCTGTCTTTATGCTCATTTCTCCATTTCCTCCTCTGCTTCCCATCAGCCTCCCAAAAAGATATGGGATTATACTCCTGGAGACTGCTCTATCCTTCCTAGAGAGGATAGAAAGGTAATGCGTGCCTCTCCGGGGGCTGTGTGCGTGCTCCTAGCCTGGTTAGTGTGAGTGTGCTGTGGGGTTTTGTTCTTCTTTTCTTCAATCACCTTTTTTTTTTTTTTTAACTTGGTAACTTTTTTTTTTTGGCTTGGTGATAAATCCATTTAACAAAGTCGCTAAGATATATACTGATGTTTAGAAGTGTGTGTGTGTTTATAAGCAATGACCGCTTCTGACATGAAGTATTTGTCCCAGTCACCAGACTCTGAAGAGACAGAAACTAGCTATTTCCTCCAGGCAGGCGCTGTGGTGTTTGTAGTTCTCGGCAGCCGGGAGAATAGAGTTCTGACGCTCTGGTTTCTGCGGGGCTTATGTTTCCCGGGCCTAATGCTGCATTCTCTGTCCTCGTGGCTTTTAGTCATTTCCAGTGAGCTCTTGGTTTAACCTTGCCATCTCTGCCTTATTGAAATATAACCCTAAAAAGCTTCGTTTTTCAAACTGAACCTTCCATTCTCTCTGCCTGTCCTCTAACTGAAACCTTCTTTCCCATCTTTTCTTTCCTGTGCCAGACTAACCTAGAAACAGAGCCCCGCCTCTGCCCACCAGAGCTAGAGGCAGATGTAGGAAAGACGGAGCCGCTTAGTAAAGCACCCCGCGCAGACCTGGCGCAGGTACTTCTGAGTTTTCCTCCTGCCGCCCCCGTGCCTGTCCCACACGGTCCTTCGGGTCGGGCTGTCGCTGAGTGGGTCGGGCTGTCGCTGAGCGGGGCGGGGGTGTCTCGCTGATCTCTGTGGAGCTGCATGGCTTTCTGGCTGCTCTTTTCCAGTCCCTTCCCCCCACTTAATTTTTGCTTTGGTTTCTTTGGAGCTTGACATCTTCCTTAAAGGGGGCTTTCCAGATATCCGTGGGGTGGCTGGTGATTGCCACCGCTCCCCCTCTCCTCTGCTGCCAGGGGGGACCCTCTTCCTTTCCCGCTTAGCCTCGGAGTGCCTTCTGGGGTTTTCAGGGAGCCGTGTTTTGGCAGCTGTCACTTTTGCCGCCTTGGGAGGCACCGGCCTCGGAGATGGTTCTCCAAAGCACTGCGGTGATTCAGGCGCCGCTTACGCGCAGGCACTGCCAGAGCAGCCCTGCTTGTGGTTTGAAAGGTCAGAAAGTTCTCAATGAAAACATGCGCTCCGGGGGCCAGACCGCCAGCCACAGGCGAGCATTTGAAACCACCTGCGCTGGTGTTCCTCAGTGGAGCTGTGTGAAAGCGTGGCTGACTAAAGGCGGGTCAGAGAGAGGGTCCAAGGTAAATGGGCTCCCAGCGGAAGGAAAACAGCCCGTGTTTGGAGAGCCGCTCCTAGGGCTCCTTGAAGAAACAAGAGGGACCCTTCAAGGAAAGCGGATCTTTACAGGAAATAGGAGAGGAATGTGGGCGCTGCTCAGGGCTGGGAGGGCCGCAGGCCACGGCAGGGAACATGGGGATGTGAACGGATCGTGTTCTACTTCGGCAGAGCTAGGAGAGCAGGCAGGGTCAGACCACCAGCATGAGTGACGAGGGGACCAAAGGCCATGTGAGTGCCAGGGACATAGCCCCGGGGAGGAAAGGAAGCAGGGGGTTATGGCTGCGGCCACGGTGGGGGACAGCATGGGAGCTGACCACGGGAGCGCTTTGTCCAGACAGAGGGAGCCGTGGGGACATCCGTGTGTCACATAAGAAGCCGGGAGGAAGTCAGCGCAGAGGTTGGGTGAAGGGCTTGGTATTAGGCATTTGTTCTGAATGTTGGTTGGGAGCATGCAGCTGACAGTGTGTAGGTTCTGTGAGACGGGCGGAGGCTTACACAGGGAGTTGCAGCCCCTGAAGAGAGGTGATGGCGGACCTCCTGGGAGCAGATGAAGACACCCCACGTGGGGCACATGAAAGACTGAAGGGAGGATCCTGTTGAAAAAATGAAAGATCCATAGGTACTTGTTGGGATGTTGGTGGCAGCAGGAGAGCAAGGGGAGGGTCAGAGCGAGCGAGCGAGCATTCCCGAGATGTGGGAGGAAAGGTGAGTGGTGGAGCGAGAGAAGCGGCCTGGCGTGACCCCTGCTCCAGAGGCCCCCACACTAGTCTCCGGGGAAAGGTCAATGGGCTCGACAGTCCCGAGGTTTCTAAAAGCTGCTGAGCGGTGGATGTGAGAGGAGAACGTGGAGAGGAACTGGAGGCCCCGGGGTGCACACCCATGAAAAACGTGGTCATGGAGGAAGGCGAGGGGGTGTTCCCAGCAGGGCCCGCAGGGTCCCGCACACCTTTTCCACGTTGGAGACCAGGGCATGGTCCATAGAGGTGGGAAGACCCAGAACGGGGCAGAGGCCAAAGGACAGGTTCACGGAGGAAGGGTGGGCAGGGGAGACCAGTGCAGGCAAAGGGCTGGACGGATGAATGTGCGGGTAAGAGGGGTGCCTTCTCTGAGGAGTATGGGGAAAGTGAGGGTGGGCTCGGGGTGGAGGTGAGCCCGGCAGGCAGAGGGCCAGGTGGCTGAGCCCCTGAGGAAGGTTATCTCCCTCCTTCGAAGTCTCTTCCTCTTATCCTGGGGTTCCCTTTCCCCGAAGACCTCCCCTCCAGGTAGTTGGTTTCCCTTGTAATGGTCAGCATTAGAGATAGGCACATCTTCAAAAGTTAACTTTTCATTGATTTATTAACCACCACTTTATTTTTAAAAGCCAGTACATTGAGCCCTTTGCCTGTTTCTCTCCAAGATAACAGACACCATAAATAAACTCCACAATGTGTTGCTTTTTCTCTGCATGTAGCTCTCGGTTGTTTTCCTCCTTTTGCACAGTGGTCTGTAACCTTATAAAGTGTGCCCCACTGAGGCTGAGGTGGCCATTAATAGCTTTTGTGAATCTGCATTTCTCCCCCTTTTTGCACTTCGAAGCCTCCGGGGGCAGACAAACATCTAAACCCAGTGTGTTTGTTTTATTTTGTTTTTAATTGATTTTTTTTACAGAGAGAAAGGGCGTGGGATAGAGTTAGAGAGAGACATCGATCAGCCGCCTCCTGCATACCCCCTACTGGGGATGTGCTCACAACAAAGGAACATGCCCTTGATTGGAATCGAACCTGGGACCTTTCAGTCCACAGGCCGACACTCTATCCACTGAGCCAAACCAGTTTTGGCCAGTGTGGTCTTTTAAAATGCGTTTTTGTGCATTCTGTACCTAATGTTTTGGGTGACCCTCTCTCTGGATGTGGCATCTGGGGCGCATGAAGAGTCTGCAGTGGGTTGGCAGGGTCTGAGGGTTGGGTCCGCTGGGGGAGGGTGTGCTATGTCATTCATGCATGTTGACCGAATTGTGGGCCTGTCCCCAGTGGGCCCAGGAGGCCATCTCCTGACCCACCCGGGAGCCTCGATGCAGCCCCTGGGAGGTCAAGGCCAGAGACAAAGAGGGCGCCTCCCTGGGGGCCCTGAGACCTTGCCAGCCAGGCCCCCTCCGCCCAGAGGCCCTGGCTAAATTAGGAAGCGAAAGGGACGCCCCTTGGCTTGGAACACTGAGTCAAAATAAATCATATACACTTTTCTTTCTTTCTCTTTTTGACATTTACAGAGCTCAGCAGTCAGCCCCACGCCGGAAATGTCTTCAGAGCCTCCTGGATAGTAAGTTGCCACTTTGTTTCTACTGCTCACTGTATGGAATGTCTAAATGGGAGGAGCTGATGGTTCGGACCTACTTGTGTGTGTGTGTGTGTGTGTGTGTGTGTGTGTAGGCAGCAGTCTGGTGGCTTGGAATGATGTACAGTTTGGTGATAAATAGCAATTCAGTTCCGGTCTTCCATTTTTTTTCCTTCCATTTTCTCCTCTTCCAAATGAATTTTGTGATGATTCAGATTAACCTTGATAAGCTTTTCCCTATGTTGTCACCTTTACCTTTAGAATGTGAGCAGATTAGTATGCGTTCAGGATCAAAGTTCACCCCATTTGCTGATTCTTGTTGGGGGGTGTGACTTTGTGTGGGGCTGGGGGTGGGGTTCGGAACCTTAGCCTGGACCTGTCACCGGGAAAGATGGGGCCGAAACGGGGCCCGCTTGTCTGTTTCTCAGAGATGTGGCTTCATTGGGGTTCTCCCTGGGTGATGGGTGCACACCTGACTCCCTTCTTCATGGCAGCCTTTTCCCAAACCTCCTACCTCCTCTCCTCCAAATCAGCCCCAGCCCCTCCCCCAAGCCTCCTGCACCCTCTGCCAGACTGTGCCTCAGAACTTGGCCATGCAGCTGTTTTCCCAGCTGCAAACGGGTCAGTGCTGCCTGCCCCGTGCACACACAGTCCAGTACCAGCATTTGAGCCTGTGTGAGAAGCCCTAGCTGAGCCTCTCTGCACCCAGCCTCGGGTTAGGACCTGTTAGGACCTGACTTCCGCCTCCGTGCTGCATTGTGTTACTGTGTTTGTATAACTCTCATAAATGATACCCTCCTGAGAGCGAGGACTGCACCTCTGTCATGCCGGGTGCACCCAGAGGTCAGGGACATTGTTCTGGTGGGAGCAGCTCCTCACCTCGTCAACGCTGCGTCTGTATCTTGTTCTTCAAAGTGTGACAAGAAGGGGAGGCAGCGCCTTTACTGTTCCTTGGGTTGGGCAGGTCCACAGCAGCCAGGCTCACCTGTGCAGACGGAAGCCTGGCTCGATCTGGATGCTGAGTTTATGGATGTGTGTGACAAACCTTATGTCACTTGGGCGTTCTGCAAGAGTAGCTTCATTTGAAAGTCGATTAGCTGTGATTGGAGTATTTCATTGAAAAAAAAAAAAAACTTCATCCTCTTAGGGTAGTGACCAAATCTCTAGCCAGATCCATCCTATTAATATTTCTTCTATAAATGTGTGTGTTAATGGTTATGATTAACAGACCCCAGAGTCTGAGAAGAAATTGGGACGGTGTCTCAGGACAGCAGTTGGGGGAAAGTTCCCTGTCTTAAAGGACAGTTCCATCTTTGAGAAGATCAGTATTGTCTCATGGGCTCCCTATTGGGTAGGTCATCAGGCCACCAGTGTGACAGAGAAAATCAGAGTTCGGCTGTATCATCAGGCTGCCCCCTCTCCCTGCACCCTGGGCTCTGAGGCTCACTCTGTTTAAGGAGATAGTTGAACTATGCCTTCAGCTCCAAGGTCCCAGAAATGAACCCACAGACGACCTATCTGCAGATGAAGGGCTTCTTCAAGGCCACAGCTCCCAGCAAACCCCCTGGTTCCTCAGGTCACCTGTTGGTCAGTGACAAAGCTGGTTACTTGGGCGGTCCTCACTGCCCAAAGCCTGGTTGGACCAGATCTCTCCCTGCCCTGCTGTTCCCAGGACTATAATGTAAGCCTGCTTCCTGGTCTCCGCCTCTACCTCCTCTCCCTGTCCATCTCCACGAAATGCACAGACAAAAAGGCGGTTTCAGGTGCCAGCTGAGTGACTTCTTTAGCTTCCCTGGACCAAGGCACTGTGCTAGGGAATAAATAGGAGCATAATTGTCCCTTAATAGTTTTGGGGGTAAAACAAAAAAAGGAATGTTAGGTACTTTGGCTCAGTGAATAGAGCGTCAGCCTGCAGACTGAAGGGCCCCTGGTTTAATTTCGGTCAAGTGCACATGCCTGGGTTGCTGGCTTGGTCCCCAGTAGGGAGTGTGAAGGAGGCAGCCAATTAGTGATTCTCTCTCACTATTGATGTTTCTATCTCCCTCTCCCTTCCTCTCTGAAATCAATAAAAGTATATTTGGAAGGGAGGGAGGGAAGGAGGCAGGTTGGTTGGTTGGTTGGTTGGTTGGTTAAGGATTAAGAGCATTCAGAAAGCAGTGCCCAGTCTGTCAGTTAGGCACACAGGCCTTAAACGAAGTGGTGATTTGAATGACTTATTCAGCATTTACTGTGTGCCAGGCACTATGCTTAGCAGCTTCCATAATTCACCTTAGTTGGTCCTCTCAACATTCCAGGACCAGGCATTCTTTGATGTTTTTAATTTAATAAATCTTTATTGTTCAGATTATTACAATTGTTCCTCCCTTTTCCCCCATAGCTTCCCTCTACCCAGTTCCCACCCTACCCTCTGCCCTTACTCCCCCACCCCACTGTCCTCATCCATAGGTAGATTCTTTTTCTTTTTTCTTTTCCAGTGGAGTGTTTTTTGCTTCTTTGTATTTCAAAACTTTGACTTGATTCTTGCGATCCACTAGTCTGCTGTTGAATCTTGGCATAATATTTTTTATTTCAGTCAGTGTATGCTTAATTTCTAGTTGGTCCTTTTTCATATCCTTGAGGGTCTCACTAAATTTATTGGCCTTTTCTAGAAAATTCTTGAAAGACCTTATAACCGTGATTTTGAACTCTATATCCAGTCGTTTGCTTTCCTACATTTCTTTTTTTTTGTGATCTGTTTCTTTGTCTCTGCATTTTGGCTGCTTCCCTGAGTTGATAGAGTAGCTTTGTGTGCTAAGTGTCTTATGGGGCCCAGTGGCTCAGCCTCCCTAGTTACCTGAGGTGGACACTCTTGGTGCACCCCTTTGTGGACTGTGTGCACAGTCTTGTTGTAGTTAAGTTTTGATTGTTGTTGGTATCACTGGGAGGAATTGACCTCCAGGCCAATTGACTGTAAGGATTAGCTGTGTCTATGCTGGAGACACCCTTATGAGACAAGAGTTGCAAAAGCCTCTGTGCTCAGTTTGGATGGGGCGGAGTCTCAGGGCCGGGAAAACAGCATTGATTTCTTGTCAGCCCTGCCCTAGCGGCCCCTGGGTCTCATTGTCCCCTGGTAATCACTGCAAGCACCTCTGAGAGAAAGCCGCCCTCGAGTTCTGCCCACTGCCAGACAGTTCAGTTTCTCCCCATATGAGTCTGGGTCCCCAGAGTCTCACCGGGAACTGGAGTTCAGTGCAGTTGGGAATTTTGTCTCCCTCCTGCTTGAGAAAGCCAGCTGTGCATTCAGTTGCCAGTCCTCTATGTGTGCACGCCTCAGTACCTCTGCCTCCTGCAGCTCCTCTGAGTCTCTGTGAGCCCCTATCTTTTCTTCTAGTTGTAGAATTTCCACTCAGCCAGCTTTCCTGTGGTTCTGGATGATGTCCGTTTTGTCTTTTAGTTGTAGTTTTTAAATTGTTGTGCAAGGCAGTAGTTTAGGTGCTCACCTATGCCAGCATCTTGGTTTCTCCCAGGCATTCTTTTTAACCTGTATTTTGCAGGTGAGGAAGCAGGCAGTGTAACACCCATGGTGCTGCAGCTGGTATGGGGCTAAGTTCCTCCTCCTCAGACCAGACTAGCAGTCAGGTTCGAGGCCAGGGCACTGGTGTTGGCAGTGCGTTCTCACTGCACCATGCTGATAATAAACTAATAGCCTCCCCTAACTTACTGTCTTTCTTTCTTTCTTTCTTTCTTTCTTTCTTTCTTTCTTTCTTTTTTACTGTCTTTCAAATGATTGAAAACCATTTAAGCAACTATCTATAATGTTGTGTTAGCAAGATTGAGGGGCCTAATGCCGAAAAGAGCAAATTGCTGTCAAGACTCTGAGGATTCATGTGCATAAAGCCATTCGATGTGTTAATTTACCAGCGCTCTTATTTCTATTATCTCAGCCTTACCCTAGCTCACGTGAAATATATGGCAGGGATAGATGAGTTTTGTTTTTTTTCCTCCTGCTAATCGACCATTTGGGGATTTACCAGAAATTCGGGCTTGATTTTCTCTAGGTTTGTCCAAATGAATAAGGTTTTCCTGTATTTGGAATTGGCCAGCTTAAGTGCAGTGCTTGACGCATAGGAAAGTGTACACTAAATGTTTGCTGAATAAATGAAGCATCTGGAAGCCTTAATTAACTAGAATCCAACTCAGCACCAAGGCCAGCAACTTGTGGATTGAATCTGGTTCCTTTCACCCGAGGGACAGGAACGACCTGCTGGAACATTGGCAAAGACTTGACTTAACATAACCCAAGGACTGAAGCAGGAGGAATCACAGTGGCCCAGGTGCAGAACTGTGTTCAGTGGAGAAGTGATGGTGTTGCTTTGAGTCCACTTTAATATCTTGGAGAGACTTTAGTTTAGAAATTTATTAATTATGTTGATTACATATCACAATATTAAAAGAACCTGGGAACAGAGAGGAAGAAATTCACCCCTTGTTCCAATATCCTAATACAGTCTACCAGTCCTTCCTCTCAAAAAAAATATATTTTTATAGTTGTGATCACAATGTATGCCAAATTTTGTATTCCGTGGCATTACCAGATCTATAAATCAAGAATGTAGCCTACTCTTCATCATCGCTTAGCATTTCAACTTTGGTTAGCTCGAATACAATCTTTGCCTAACCTAAGTGCTTTACTCTATGTGGCCAGCAGGTGGCACTCAAGCTGCTGCTTTCCTAAGTGGTATCGGTGCACTAGAAAAACACCCTTTTCTCTTAATCTAACTTAAAATCAAAACACAAATCGTTGCCTGGAGAACTTGATGAAATATTAGAAACTTCCCAGGGCTTACAAATGTATCATAAATCTGTGTGTGCGTAGGCATTGAATTTTATGGAATCATTTAGTCCATTAATATGTATTGAACAAAGGTGCTAGACACCAGCCGGGCAAAGGTGAATCAGTTAAACTGCCTCCCTCAAGGGAGAAACCAAGTGCAATGGGGGCAGACCTGTAAACAGCCATCAGAATCCAGTGCGGGTCAAGGCGGTGGTGGGACCAGGAGGGAGCGAACACCTCTGTTTCGTGGAGGAAGGAAGGGCAGCTTCACAGAGGAGCAGCAAATAGAGTGAATAATAATAACATCATATTACAAAGAGAAAAGGAAATTTTTTTTCCGTGCTATGAAAGGCTAGACGATGAACTGCCCTCCCCAAACTGTCTAGACGCTCCCTCCTAGAGCCAGTTGAAACGGTTACTTTTTTGTTTCTTCCTGAAAAACAGGATTCCATGAGGCTGGAATTTTTTTTGTCTGTTTTGTTCCTTATTGAATCTCCACCCTAAGAGGGTGATTGACAGGTAGTAGGTGCCCAGTGAATACTTGTTGAGTTAATAACATAAGCCATGGCATGACATGGTGAGATCTTTTCTAGAAATATCACTGGTGGTGGTTTGCAAAAATGGTTGGAGGGAATGGGGTGGAGCCCAGGGGAGTGTGGTGTGCTTATGGCACGGGTGTCAGGGAGTGGTGAGAGGTGGGGACCCGGGAGGCAGAGACGGAGGGGATTATGTGAGGTGAGCTGTGTCAAGACGGAGTAAGCAAAACGTGCTGGGTTTGCAGGGCAAGGAGAGGGATCGGGAGTTGGTTTTCTGGGCTCTTGGGCTTGGGTGACGGGAGGTGGAGGGACAGAGCGGGGTTTGGTGTGGGATGTGTTGGTTGGGTGTAAGATACCTGAGGAACATCTAAGTGGAACTGTCTAGAAGGCAGTTGAGTGTATGTATCTGGAGTTCAAAAGGAATGTCCAGGAAGAAAAGGGATTTGAAGGTGGACTTTTTGGACAGTCTCGCCGCACTAATAGTTTTATAGGTGAAGGAAATTGAGGCAGAGAGGAACGGATGGTTTCCAGGTTTTTAAAGTGAGTGGGTTTGCCTCCACTGCTCACATTCCCTGTTGGAGTCAGGCTGGGACCCCGACCCGGCCATTGGAAGCATTCGGCCTTAAAATGATTGCTCTGTTCTCTCCCTTTATTCTCCGAGTGAGTTTCTGTTGAATCCCCTTACACTCAGCAGCCAGCACTGCCTCTTAGCCAGAGGGTCCATTCTCGTCACTGCCTCCTGCTGGCCTACTCTTCTTCAGCCCAAAACCACCCCATCCCAGCTACAGAGCCGAGCTGTGGAGCCCGGCTTGTATTGGTGACTCGAGTCTTTCTCAGCCAGATGAAGGGTGCGTTTCTCACCCTCTCTGATCTGTCCGGTCACAGCAGATCCAACAACTCGGTGACCTTTGACAAATGCCTTCCCCACTCGGTCCTCAGTTTCCCCTTTGGTAAATGGACACACAGTGTCGTCTGTCTTTCCAATGCAGAGGCCTGAAGAAGGTAATGCGTTTAGAAACACTGTACCGGAGCTTTTAGACATTGTTTTCAAACAAGTTGCAAAAGTGTCAGACATCTGGAAAAAGTATGTCGGCTTCGGTATCAGAAAGAAAACAATTGGCCATAGCAAGTCCATCCTGAGAGGTTTCCTGAGGGCTGAGGGCTTGTCGTACTGGTGGGAAGCAGGAAAAAATGGTGATAATGGTGGACTAAAGCCAGAAAATGGGGTGGCGTGGGGCGGGGGGGTGAGTTCTGACAGCGGGTGAGGTAGGGGAGGTGTGAGGTCATGGCTGAGAAGTTAGGAGGAGATGGGTCGGATGTTCTGGCTGAGGCGGCGGCAGTTTAAGGACAGCAGGGTGGAAGTCACTGTTGGGGTCACTCTGTGCTGAGGTCTGGTCACCCCAAACCAGAGCTGTGGAGGTGCTCACAAAAGTGGCTTCGGTCCCAGAGCTGTTGGTTGGCAAGCCTGAAGGCCACCTGTCCATGGTCTTCTGCAGATGGAAGGGACAGAGGAGACACGGGCTGAAGCCGAAGGACAAAATCAGGAACTGCAGCCAAAACAAGAGGGTGGATGGTGAAAGGGAAGTTTCAAAAAGAGGCAGATTTCTCCTCTCTGAGGACGTTCAGAGGGAACTCCGGGGTAGGTGACTTGCACTGGTCTAAACCAGCATGGACAGCTTGCCAGTCTCCTGAAGGGTCCTTCGCTCACTAACTAGAGTGGGTGACTGATCAGTCAGAACCGGGGACATGGGTGCAGGCCCTGCAGGCAGACGCCGGAGAGCCCAGAGCTGCATGGCTGGCAGCCCCGTCCTTGCCTGGCCCCGTCGCCCGGGAGAGCCAAGCCTGTTTGTCTCCAGGCAGAGCCCGGCCCCGGGAAGGACAGCCAGCCTGAGCCCAGGCCACCGGCCACCCTCCTCTCTCCACTGCTCTGCTGGCCTGAAGTCACTGACAGCAGGAGCTCAGAGCCCCGAGTAAATGCGACCTAGTTCTTGCACTGGGGGAAGGATTCCTAAGTCATTTCACAAATCAAACCTTATTCTTTGTTGTCATTGCTGATAATCCGCACCCAAGGATGTGTTCCCATGGATTTTTAGAGAGTGGAAGGAAGGGGGAGAGACAGAAAGAAACTAAACATCGATTCATTGCCTCCCATACATGCCCTAACCAGGGCCAGGGGTTGACTCTACAGCCAAGGTGCGTGCCCTTGACCAGCATTGAACCCAGAACCCTTCCATTGCGGTGGCTCAAAACATTCTTAATCAGATTACATGGGCCAAGTTTGCTTTCAGAAAATGTGACCTTTTATTCATTCAGCACCTATATGCTGAGTGGCCTCATGGGCTCTAGAGTCCAGTGACCTATTGGAGACCAGGGCACAGCCCAGGGAGAGACCGCCCAGCTGCTCTGTGGGGACGGGGGGAGCTCATGGGTGTTCACTATTACAATTCCCTAAGCATTTCTATGCACATGATAATATTCATGATAAAATATTGGGATGAAGAACCCACCGAGCTATTGACATCTTTAGAGCTGAGAATTCAGCAGATGGAACTCAGTAGGACCGAGCAGCAGCCTGGCCGAGTCCTTCCCCATCTGTGAGTGTGCATTCACCTGTCCGTGTGTCCGTAGGCCAGGGCACAGCACCTTGGGACTTGAGGAAGGGGCGGTTCAGTGTGCCAGTGTTCTTCATTCTTTCTGGGCCCCGCCTCATTCCAAAAAGGATTTGTGGTAACTCGCAAAATACCCAGGACTTCAACAAGATGAAGTAAGTGAAGCCTGGCAGTGAGTGCAGGATGCATCGATAGGTGTGTCTCATAACACGTCATCCTGTTCGGAGTGTGGATCTTCACAGCAGCGGGTACAGAGGTGGCTGGCACCGTGAAAGCATGGAGCGCCCAGGTTCCCTTTCACCAGCTGGGCCTCCTCTTTTTGTGGTTGATTTTAATGCTTCATCAGCCAGAGAAAAATAACCCAAAAAAGTAATCCAAGTTGCCAACACTGGACTGAGGCTCCACTTACGTTTAATATATATGTTAATTGATTTCAGAGAGGAAGAGAAAGGAGAGGAGAGGAGAGGAGAGAGAGAGAGAAACATCAATGATAAGAGAGAAACATTGATCAGCTGCCTCCTACACACCCTGCACTGGGGATCGAGCCCACAGCCCAGGCATGTGCCCTGATTGGGAATGGAACCCTGACATTCTGGTCCATAGATCGACCGTCAACCACTGAGCCACGCCAGCCAGCCCCCACCTATATTCCTGACTGCCCCATCCTGTGCGCAGCACCTGGGCCCCAGCATCTCTTGCCCTGCCCTCCCCACTTCCTAATCTTACCTCCCACCCCTGCCTCCACAGTGTTTCTCAGTTATTCTGTGAAAGCACACATGCAGCCATTCATTAGAGCAGTTCACTGTCTGGACAAGGGACACCCGCGGGCCTGCCTTGCCTGTGGAACACGACCTGTTTGTAGGAATGCTCCTTGAAAGGGCAGTGCTTGATTAGGACGCTCGAAAGTGTGTCTCTTATCCTCAGCTGGAAATGTGTTTTTTAGAAAAATGTTAAAAATACTGACTCCTTTTTTCCCCCCCTCTTCTCTCTCCCTTTTAAAATCCCATCGTTCTTAGTATATATTCTTCCAACTTCCACGCAGTGAAGAGGGAATCGGACGGGGCTCCCGGCGACCTGGGGAGCCTGGAGAACGAGAGGCAGATCTATAAAAGCGTCCTGGAAGGTGGAGACATCCCTCTCCAGGGCCTCAGCGGCCTCAAGCGCCCGTCCAGCTCGGCCTCCACGAAAGGTAACCCTGCGTGCGGAGCCTGCGGGCCTCTCGCCCGTCTGCCGCCATCGGTGTCCTCCGTCCACACTGCGACCGGGGTGTTGGCAGGGTGAACCTCCAGCTACTGGAGTCACTTCTGTCTCGTGCAGGTCGACTTGCAGGTCTTTGAGCCTTCCCAGACCCCTCCCCTCGTCTCTCGCCGGCCATTTTTCTTTCTGGTATCCACAGTTCTCCTCCTTCAATCCCCAGCCTGGCTCTCTCTGAAGCATCTCTCTCTCTCTCTCCTTTTTTTGTTGATTCCCTTTCCTTAGAAATTAGCTGAGCTTTAGCCTTTCCTGACTAGCAAGGTGGCCATTTTTTCGTTGCATTTTGCACCCTGCTTTGCAGCACAGATTATTTTGCTTCTGGACATCGACTGGAAACTTAAAATAAAAACACCTTATGACAAACGAGCATGTTACCTCTCCCCCCACCCCCCACTTTTTTTTTTTTAGCAGCTTTCAGCTTTAACCTAATGGGTCTGTTTATTTTATTCTGCATGCTTTCCAGTGGATCGTAAAGGTGGGAATGCTCACATGATTTCTTCATCTTCAGTTCATAGCCGAACGGTTAACACTAGCCATGCCTTAGGCCCCATGTGTAAGCACAAGAAACCCCTGTCTGCCGCAAAAGCCTGCATCTCGGAAATCCTCCCCTCCAAGTTCAAGCCCCGGCTCTCCGCCCCCAGCGCTCTTTTGCAGGAACAGAAGAGTGTCCTGCTGCCCTCGGAAAAGGCTCAGAGCTGTGAGAACCTCTGTGTTTCCGCTTCTTTGAACGGTTCCAGGAGGGGGCTCCCCCTCCAGGTGGGCGGGAGCATCGAGAACCTGCTCATGCGCTCCCGGCGGGATTACGACAGCAAGTCGAGCAGCACCCTGAGCTTGCAGGAGTTCGGCTCCAGCGCCAGGAGGCCCTGCCCGCTCTCCAGGAAGTCGGGGATGCAGTTCACCATGCTCTACCGGGACATGCACCAGATCAACCGAGCCGGCCTCTTCCTGGGCTCCGCCTCCTCCTCCAGCGTGCGGGACCTGGCCTCCCACTTCGAACGGAGCAGCCTGGCCCTGACCAGGGGCGAGCTGGGCCCCAGCCAGGAGGGCTCGGAACACATCCCCAAGCACACCGTCTCCTCCCGCATCACGGCCTTCGAGCAGCTGATCCAGCGGTCACGGTCCATGCCGTCCCTGGACCTGTCGGGCCGGCTGAGCAAGTCCCCCACGCCCGTGCTGTCCCGGAGCGGCCTGACCGCGGCCCGCTCCGCCGAGTCGCTCCTGGAGTCCACCAAGCTCCGGCCCCGGGAGGTGGACGGGATGAACCCCGGGGGCGTCTATGCCTCTCCAGCGTGCAGCAGCATGGTGGACTCCCCCTTGGGGTTCCGGGGCCTGGTTCCCTCCGAGCCCCTCTCCACCTGCTCCGACGAGCTCGATCACTGCTCCAACGTCTCCAGTGACAGCAGGGAGGGCAGCGGCGGCAGCGTTCACGGAGACTTCCCCAAACACCGCCTCACCAAGTGCAAGGGCACCTGCCCCGCCTCCTACACCCGCTTCACCACCATCCGCAAGCACGAGCAGCAGGCCTCCCGGCAGCCCGACTGGCGCCCGGACTGCAGAGGGGACCGCAGCGCGCTCCTCCGGAACATCTACCTGATGAGCCCCCTCCCCTTCCGGCTGAAAAAGCCCCTCCAGCAGCACCCCCGGCAGCCCGCCCCTGGGGACCTCTCGGGGCCCCCGACGGGCCGGAAGCCAGACCTCCCGGGTCAGCCCCAGCAGGAAGCTGGGGGGAAGCCCTCGGTGCCCAAGCGCCTGTCTTCCCGACACGCCGTGGCCAGGCTGGGCCGGACCGCAGAGCCCCCTCGGGAGAGACCCGCGGTCCCCGAGGACTGCCCGGGGGCCTTTGATAACGGGAACCCTGTGCCGTACTCAGACCGCGGCCTGGACAGAAACAACAACCCACCCAGTGAAGTGGGACCAGCCCGCGGAGGTGGCCTTTTGTGTCTTTGCCCAGTCTCAGCTCCCCGTCTCCACTCTGCTTGCTCTGTCCCCTCCTCCTGTGTGCCCTTGGTGCTCATTTTCTGGTCCGTCCTTTGTTTTCTGTTTGTTTTGCTTGGCAATTAATCATGGCTCGTAGTGGCTGCACTTCTTCAAAAACAAAGCCCCCATGTCATCCAGACTAACCACCAAACTGTTTCGAAAGAAAAATTGGCCGCTTAGCTCATCTCAGAAATTGGTTCATTTGAACCCTAGCGCCCCTCGCAGTCTGCGCCAACCCCGACACACCGTGGTTTTTTGAGAGGCAGCCTCTCCCGGTGGCCCTGTGTGTGTGTGTGTGTGTATACGGTGTGTCCCTGTGAGATCCTGCACGCCTCTTAGCAGGGACACTTGTCCGAGAAGGTCCTCTCTTTTTGCTCACCTTTTGCCTTCTAAGGAGTTTTGGATTACGCTAGTTCACGAGTGAATCCAAAAAGTGGGGGGAAATCGAGGGTTCTTTCCTTTGGAATTTGATTATTGATCACTGGTCTCTACAACTGAAAAAAAAACCTTGCTATTTAGAATGGATGAAAGGTGAAATCTTTTCCCAGTTTGGTTTCCCACTAAATCTTTGCCTGTTTTAATTCTGCTTTGTTCTTTTGAAGATTCAGAATCACCAAGACATTTTATACCAGCTGACTACTTGGAATCCACAGAAGAATTCATCCGAAGGCGTCATGATGATAAGGAAGTAAGTGCCATTCCTAAAACCTCTTGGCTTTGGGGCAGACAGAAATACGAAGGAAGTGAACAGCCCAGGCATCTGCCAGAGAGATGACGTGGCCTAGCGATCGGAAGCAAAGATCCGCTTTGTCAGAAGTGACTTTTATATGACATTGGCTCCGTCAGGCCTCTTTTAGTCCAATTTCCCTTAAAGTGGATTTTCCCGAGGCACTGGTTCTGAATGCCACGTTGTTCCCTCCCTTCCCCGGGAGGTCCAAGAAGAGGCTGCCACCCTGGATTGCTCTTTGCTCTCTCATCCCAGACCCTCCTGGCCTTACTATTCTCTAGGACAGTGGGTGGCAAACTCATTAGCCAACAGAGTGGCAAACCGTGGCTCTAGGGATTCCTCTCACGTGTTTCTCCAGCACTGCCATCCCTCTGTTGGCACCAAGCTCAGTTCGTGTTGGGGAGGGTGCAGTAGGAGAAAGCGGAAACTGGAGAGGAATAATGACCACGACACATACTGTGGTCACCAAAAGGCAACCATTTGAAGTTGCCATTGAACTCAGAAGAAGAGATGCCCCAATGAACGTTGGTAAACTCCCACCAAGAGCTTCAGGCTGAGCCCTGTCCCTGCAGCTGTGGAGGCATGACTGGCAGCAGGGAAAAGTGTGTTCCCTTGGGATCCAGGAGGAGGCCGCACTGCCCATCCGTTGAGTGGCCACACCACAGCGTCTGTAGTGACACAGTGTTGGTACGAGGTGTGCTCTCTAGACTCTGCGTCCCCAGGGGAACGGGTCCTGTGACCAAAACAGGCTGCAGGGCCTGCTCCTGTCATGAGTGAAGAGTGGAGGCACGGCTGGAGCCTGGCGGCAGGGGGTGGAGGGTCTACACAGTCCTTCCTTTCCCTGCAGAGTCTGGAGTCCCTGGTTGTTCTGTTTCCTGGTGGTTCAGGGTTTGGGTGGATTTTCCTTAAGGATTTCGGGTGAGGCCAACTTTGAGGAGAGCCGGATGGTGCATCAAAAGACAGAAAAGACATGGTCTCCCCTCTCCAGGCATAACGCAAGCGGTATTCAGTAAGACACTGCACGTGTCCATGGGAGAAAGAAGAGGAAGGATCTGATGACTAGGGTAGTTTGTAACAAGGTGAAAAGCTCAGACACCATGCGTGTTCATGAGGCCACAGCAGATTCGGCTCTCGTCACCATCTCTGGGCCCCCAGAGCAGCCCTGCAGGTCGGAAGCTGTGGTGGAGGAGGGCATTCCCACTAGCTGTGTAGACTGAGTTCCCAGCACGGAGGGTTTTGTGATAGAACGCTGCCTGCCACCCTGGAGGCATGTTTTACGCAGCTGGGTTAGCCATCTGGTATATTAACAGGTACATTCAGAAGGTGAGCAGCTCGGTTCCTGGATCACACTGCTCAAAGGCCCCTAAAAACCATGTCTTTCCCCAGGGTATTGGCGTTTGTGGTTAAACGAGGGGGGAGGTGGGTTTATTGAGGTCAGATTCAAGTGCTCCATTCCCTGACCACCTTCCCTGGCTTCACGTGACCTTGGCCAGAGCACCAGAGGTCTGGCCTAAGCGTCAATCCATTCCCACTGCTCCAGGAAAAAGACGCTTCCCAGCTAACAGAGTGCCAGTGCTGGCGTGTTTCTAGCAAATGCTTTCTTATTCACATTGACATTGATGATGATGGCATTTCAGGAAATGCTCATGTCAGCCCTGGCAGGGGCCTTTGTGGTCATCTCGTCACCCCCTGGTTCATCCAGGAAGGGACTGCGAGACGGTGGTGGTTGCCAGGGCAACATACACGCTGCCTTATACCCGAGGCAGAGCTGGAGACCAGGGCTCCATGTGCTCGCAAAGCACCTCCTTGTCTTATTTAATCTTTACAACAACTTACCCAAGCACTGGGATCCCACAGCCTTTGGTGAGTCGTTACTTTATTATTTGTCACCTGGAAAACGGGGCCCCCCAGCATTTGGGCTAGGTGTCACATGAGGCATCTCGCTTCCTTCTGAAAAAAAAAACAAAAAAAAAAAAAACAACTAATGTTTTATTAAGAATGTAGGAATCATTAGTTATAATTAACATTTCCTACAAAAATGTTAATCCCAAGAATGTGTGTTTGGTTTGAAATAAGAAAACACATTAAAGTTCTGTTCCACAGGGTCATTTCCATAGGCAATGAGGAAATGCAACATTGTGTAATTATTTTAAAAGATCCTTAAAAATAAAAATAGATGCCTATTTCCTTAATTTAGGGGAGAATATTTCTCCTAAACCCAAGTAACATCATTCTTAGTTTATCTTCTGTATTTATAGTCTACAAATTAAACTCAGTTTCATTTCGCCTAATGAAGAAATAGTTATGTTTAAAAGTATAGCGAGAAAGTAACTGATGCTCTGTCAGTCAAACACAGCCTTGCCAGAGGCCTCCCAAAAACTGTGCCCGGAGAAAAGATCGCTGGCCTAGAAGAGGAGCTGTTTGCTGAAGTGGGCAGCTCCACGCTGCCAAGCATCTTAGAGTAACAGGCATCGGAGGCACAAAAATGACCGCGTTGCCCTTGACCCCACAGAGTAGAAGCCCAGAGCAGGTGCAGTAGGTCACATGTGGGGAGAGGAGTCACCCAGTCCTGGTCCCAATGTGGGGACAGCGGTGAGAACTCATTGCTGCCCCAGGAGGGCAGGGCAGCACCTCCAGCTCCTGCTGCCAGCTCCGCGTGCGTCTGAATGCATGGAAGTACCTGGGTCACCTGGCCTCGCTGCCCGCGGTGAGGAGGTGGGAGGTTTTGGGATGTGCCAGGGGCAGTGTCACTGTGTGGACTTTTCCTTCCCTGTATCCCAGTGTCCCCCAGTTTCTCCTGTGCAGGGTTGTCTCCTTCCTACGTGGAGTGGCGCCGGGGCGTTGGTCATAGCGGAACAAAGTAGTTGTGGCCATAACACCCTTCCAGCATCTAGTCCTTAAACCTCCCTCCTATTGACCCAGCACCTTTTCCTCAGTTGTTTTTGTTGGCGGTTTCCCCATGCCCTGGACCAGATGATTCACTGCCCGTTTTATGCAATTTCATGGCAGAAACTTTTAGCGGACCAGCGACGACTTAAGCGCGAGCAAGAAGAGGCCGATATCGCAGCTCGACGCCACACGGGCGTCATTCCAACGCACCATCAGTTTATCACTAATGAGCGCTTTGGGGACCTCCTCAATATAGACGATACGGCAAAAAGGAAATCTGGGTCAGAGGTCTGTTTTGGTCGCCTCCATCTGCTGCTTGACCCGAAGCCATATTTGCCCCCCCTCAGCATTGCCCGCCGTAGGCCGAATTAGTTCTGTCATCCTGGCTTCCCTAGGCTCGCTTTGGCTCGCTGTGGCTGGTCCGTGGACATGAGCCCCATCATGTCCTGTGCTCTGTATGTTCAAGCATGCCTGGCTGCGGGACCGGGGTCTGCTGGCACACGCCCTCTGCATGCCTAGAGCATTGGCTGCCTCCATGCGTCCAGTCCTCCACATCCTGCCTTCCATCAGATACCGTGTTGCCTGTGCATTCTGCTTAGAAACCTTCGGCCTTAGTCCCTGTACGTTGGCTTCGGCGTGGACAAGGACAAGGTTCTTCTAAGAGGTGGTGGAGTGAAACTTAGCTTACGGAAGCTAGCTAGCAATGCCTCATTCACATTGACCTTGAAACGTAGTTCCTCTCCAGTGAGCCATCAGAGAACCACGCTGCCTCTCGGCGGTGCAGGATGTTACTGGGTAAAGTTTGCGGCAACCTCACTGGCGCATTTTGAAACTGAGGAGTTTTGCAGCTGGATGAGCTCAGGGAGGGTGAGAGGCATTTCATTTGTCCCCTTAATTTTGACATTTCTCAGCTGAGGTTATGACACTTAATATTATAAAGCGAACAAAGCAGCACAAACCTTTGAAGTGATATTGTTCATGCCCGGCCTCCTTCCCTGAGGTCGGCATGTTGAAATCCTGGTGCTGCGAGGCTGCCTCTCGCGCCAGAGTTTGTTTTGCCACGTGACCCTCCAGTGGCCCTGCTGAGGTTGGCTCCTTTGGGGGACCTGCGTGTCTGGGGCTTGGGGTATAGAAATGAGTTGCATCCAAAGTATGTACAATTTTATCATCTTTCAATATAATAGTAGATTTTCATTTTTCTATCTTTTGAGTGGCAGAGGTGGCACTGGCTAGTGGTCAAATTGTCTGGGGAGAAGAGGTAGAGAAACGGAGGAGCCAGATTAGAAGACGGGAAGCTAGAGAGGGGACGGAGACTCTAACAGGCTGGGGCAAAGGTCATAGGAAGAGGCAGGAGTTCGAAAGGTTGATCCATTTTGAGAGAAGGACGCCTTGCGGCCCTCTTGTGCCAGCTCCTCAAAGCCACCCTGTCCTGAGGCTGCAGTGGAGGCTGGTCCTCCTTCCTGGGCTGGCTCGCTCCAGGGTGGTGAGGAAGATGGGAACACGCCAGGGCACCAAGGCCTGCACACTCACACAGTAGACAGCGCACAGGCGTGAGACTGCAGCTGGAGTAGAATAACCAGGGACAAAGGCAGGCACACTGGCAGCCCGCCTGCCTCCCTCCACAGCAGTGGTTCTCACACCTGAGTTTTCGAATCCCCTAGGACTGTGGTTGGCAAACTGGCCCGTGAACCACATGCAGCTCTCAAGCCGCAGGTTGACGCTCTGTTGATTTGACGCTCTGTTGACTAATGAGTGCCGACCACTGACCTAGACTCTCGATTCTAATAATTACAGGCTGTTGTTGTTCCTTGTGATTAAGCCCCTACCCCAGTGGTCGGCAAATTCATTAGTCAACAGAGTGGCAAACCATAGTGCACGAGTTACATGTGGCTTGAGAGCCACAGTTTGCCAACCACTGCCCTAGTGGCTTGTTAACATACAGGTCACTGGGCTCCGTCCTCAGTGTCTGATTCTGGCGTGGGGCCTGAGATTGTGCATTTCTATCCAGTCCCCAAGTGACGGTGGGGATACCGGTTTAGGGACCACACTTTGAAAATCACTGCCCTCGATGTTGGCCAACGGACATGAGAAAACAGACACCAACAAGTCCCAGGCCACCGGGGCTGTGTACGCACACTTCAGGCCCATCAAGTAGACTTTGGGTGACCACTGGTTCTGCATAAGACCCTGTGGGGAGGCGGGACCAAGGCCAGATTGTGCCCTTGGGAAGCTGGCAGTCCAGCAGAAGAGGCCCCTCCAAAACAGGTGTGTGGTAGGAACAGGTGTCTCTGCTGTGGTAAGAAGCACAGCGCTGTGGGAGAGCCAGAGCATTCGGCCCCAGGGAGATTAGGAAGACAGAGGGAGGTGCTTGTACCAGCAGCCGTGACTCAGGTAATACGTCCCAGCAGATGATTGGAATCAATGTTGTTCAACGTTGAGTAATATATGGGTTTCCTTTAATGAAAAAAGAAATTTCACCAACCCCCAGTTTTGACCTAAAGCCAGTTCACAAGTTAAACAGTAAACTAATCACCTGTACAACTTCATTTGTTTAACTGATAGGTCCTATCCCTTTGCCTGAATTCAGTAGCCACCCAAAGTGCGCAGATGGCGCTGTTCGGTGCAAATATTTACATCACACAGTTCTAGCACTAGCTGTCATGGGTGGCCACCCCTTTCATTGCAGTCACTCTGCAGTGTTTGTCCTTACAGTTTCCGTCATTTTCTTTTGTCATTTATCATCAACCCCACATCCGTCCTTTTCTTATTTGCCCACAGCTGTTCATTATGCCCCTTGGTCACAGACACAGTGCAGGCATTGAAACTGTAGCATTGGTTGTAAGGTCATCCTTCAGTTGACCTCTGATATGCATGTGTATAGATAGAAGGATGGAAGCATCAGCATGAAGATGAAAAATAAAAAATTCCTGTGGAGAATGCATGACCTTAAGGAGATCCCTCCAAGATCCCAGCTTGAGGAGCCTAGTCACGGGGGGGGGGGGGGGCGTCTCACCAAGGAGTCAGGATCTAAACCTTGAGATTTCTCAGTACCACCTTTCTCACCTAGAGTCGCCCATTTCCCCTGCACTTTGGCCATGGCCTCTAATACTGAAAAGGAAGTGTGCAATTTAACTGACGTCACATTGTTCCCCTCTAGACTGACTGTTACCGTGTAGTTGGAAGCTGTGAGGATTAGGCAGTTGTGGCATATTGTGTGCAAAGAAGTAAAGGGTAGTATATGACAGTGGTCAGCAAACTCGAGAGCCCTAGTCAGAATTATATTGGCAGCTATATTGCTCACATGATTTCTCTCCCCTACTTTTTTTTTTTAATTAGTTAAAATAACTACTTTTAATGATGGGAAAGACAGATGTGCAAATACACATGGGGGTAAGGAAAGATGAACTTTTTGCTGGAATTGGAAATGAAAAAATTCCAGACCAGGAAGGTGGTTTAGCCAAGGTGTAGCCAACAGACAGACTCGCTTGATCGGAAGAGTGTAATAAGAGATAAAGGCATTAGGTATGAGCGGGGAGACATTACCCACAGACCTTCACAACACTTAGGAACTGAGATTTGGTCTGAGGGCAGTTGAGAGCCTCAGCCAACTTCAAAGCAAGGAAGTGATGTGATGGAAGCATGTGAGGAATGTTCTTTGTGCTCCTGAGTGACAGCAGATTAGAGCGAAGAGAAGTGGAGTCAAAGGAAGCTTTGTGCCCGGGAGCCAGAGTCAGACCTGAGCGGGACTGTGGAGGGAGAGGGAAGCTGGCTGACTTCGCGGCAGACGGATGGAGGAGGGGAGGCGGGCGGAGGGTGCGCCCAGGTCTGGCGTCTGGAAGGAGAGGGCCACCCTACAGGCAGGGGAGCCTTGAGAAAGAATGAGCGCAGGGTGACCTCACCGGCCATGAGAAATGGACGGAGTTGAAGACGACGTGCGAGGTGAACTGGGGTTTCATCCACTTGCAGGTCGTAATTTAAGTCAGGCAAACGGAGGGTTTAAGAGTAGGACAGTCACAATTCCCACACTGTAAGACTGTCTGGCTAACTCCCTTTTTGTTTTTTATTAGTTTGTTTTTTTGTTTTGTTTTGCTTTTCATAGCCATGGTCAGCTGTGGGGAACTAGAACGTCAGCTTTGGGACTTTAGTCACCACCCCCTCCCCAAATCAGACCCTCCTTAGGGAGAGTCTCATGCATGACGTAGCTGACCAGACATCCACCTCGTGTTCTGCTGAGGTCAGGCGAGAGGAATCCTGCCCAGATGTGTATCCCAGAATGAGCCGGTTAGATCGCGTCTTTCTGCTTTTGCTTTCCGGAAATGTGTGAAAATGTGTCCTGTCCGTTGTTTGTGGATTGTGATTTTAACTTGACATTGTTTCTTGTGTTTAGATGAGACCTGCCAGAGCCAAATTTGACTTTAAAGCTCAGACACTGAAGTAAGTGCCACCGGTCCTGTTTGTCTGTCATTTTAACTGCCTCTCCAAATGCAGATGTCCACTTAAGAGAAGAGCTGGGGAAGTAAAAAGGATGAAAACCAGTCGTTCATAGCGTTTGCCGTGTGCTGAGCACTGTCCCGAATACTTTGCGCTGTGTTAATGCTGTGGCGCAGAGTTTCTGTGGGCAGCAGTGGCCAGCAGCCGGGATCCCGTTGTCCTGCTGGTGAGAGGCCCCACGTCTGATGGTGAGGGAGCCCTCCCATCCTCAGACACGGGAGCTGCTGTGCTGAGATTTCCAGCACAAACCAGGCTTCAGCTTCCAGGCCCTGGGTACCAATCTGGTACTAGGGTATGTTTGTCATAACGCCTGCAGCCCTTGGGCTCAGCAGCTAACAAGAAGCGGGGCATTATGTCCCAGAAAGAATATGGGCTTTGGAGTCCTGACTGCCACTCTTGTCTCTGTGACCATGGCCTCTCTCACCTCAGTCTTCTCATCTGTAAAATGGGCATAAAGGTGCCTCTCTTGCAGGGCAGCCAAGGTACTACATTTACACAACATTTTGCATGATGTAACCAGGGAGGGTAACAAAGATTTATAAAATAGACTTTAGTTTAATCAAGTAGACACCTTCATCCCCCTTCTTTTTAATTAAGAAAGGTTCGTGTAGTATTCATTGAACGGTATCTATTGACAATATTACATTTACCTAGATTTCATTTTTTTTTTAAGTCTTAAAACAGTTTTTCTTTAGAGCAACCCTGTCAAGTAGAAGAGATGAGAAATCTGAGGTGGACAGGACTGTCACTACTCCCAACAGTGCGGGCGCTGGAGAGGGCTCCTCTCTCCCAACTGGGTTTTCATCCTGCCCCCCCTCACACCCACTTCCCACCACCATCCCGCCACCAAAACAAGTTAGAGCAGCATCCCTACAGGAGGCAGCGCCAGACCCATCGGCTTGCATCTTAAACGTCTGCAGTCACTGGGTTCTCTTCTCCTCACAGTGTGTTACTCAGAAAAGTTCCTAACAGCGGGGCCCTTGTGGCTCCCACCTGCCTGTATAGCTGCAAGTCGCTTAGGTGGCACGTTGGGCCTGCAGACCCCCAGCACCAGTGGATATGCCAAGGGTCCTGCTCACCCACGTGTCCATGGTTGGGTGTAAAGGGAGGGTGATTCCAGAACATCCCAAGGAGGACTGTGGCCAAAATCTGGCCAAACACATTCCTTCTCCCAGAGACAGAAGCCCGGATCCCTTCCCGGGCCTCTTTCGGATTAGAGTCCCGTCTACCAATGAGAGACCACAAAGGCTGCCTTGTTCCTTCATTCGGCACAGCCCTGGCTTTGTGTAAGGTTTTCCAGATGTGGCCCCATTGTTCAGCCAGCATCTCTCATGTCCATGGGACTTCCTGGCACAAAGCAAAGCAGGCACACCCCTCCAAATTGCAGGCAGAGACCTTGCTTTCCCGGCGGTTGGTGTGGCACAAATGGAAAAGATCTACGGTTGTATGTTTTCAATTCAAGAAAATTTCAAGTTACAATTTTTGTTCTCATTTTATGTTATCTTACTGACTATTTTTTTTAAGGGAGTCCTGATTAGAGGTTAACATTATCATTATTGAGGCAAACAAAGGGATGGATATGGAGAGGTTAAAAGAGGGGCATGAAGAACATTTGAAAATCTACTTTTCTTTCCAAGATCCCTTTATGCTGAAAGGACATAAATTAACATTTACTGAGTGTTAACTACATGTCAGGCGCTGTGCTGGGTGTTTTATTTGTAGTCTGTTGCTGAATTCTCCAACAACTCTGAGTTAGCTCCTATTTTGATAAAGTATCTCAGAGATAGTATTTCGCCCAAGATTCCAGAGCTAGTAGGCTCACTACATGATGTTAAGTATAACTGGCTTTTGAACCCAGATCTGCCTAATTTTAGAGCCTTTCTACTGCCCATTGGTCGATGGATGCTGAGTGGATGGAACAATTGGGAATACTGATATCGGAGAAATAATTTGATGATAATTTAAAGCAATGAAGGCGTGCCTTAGCAGGGCAGAGGGTAGGGAAGGCAGTGGAAGTGTTGAGAAGGAAATGTTTGTCATCATTGAAAGAACATAAGTTACAACTAGTGAGTGCGTTGCTAGGTGTTATGTAAACTGTGAGCATAGCACAGCATTTGCAAAAAGTACTTACAGAAACCACAACAAGCTAATGGGCTCCTGAGTACTTTCAAGAACTGGTCCATTTGGAAGTTAGCATCCACCCTCCGAAAGCCCAGAAAAATGTCAACGATGATGTAATTTCCCGCCTCGGAGGGTTCTCACTTCCAAATACGGAGCCCCACTTGTGTCATTTGGTCCTTCTGGCCTCGCTTAACGTCTTTTGCTAAAAAACTGCGCGTCTTAACCTCACATGCATTGAAACATCTGCTAAAATGCATTACCCTCTGTTGACAGGGAGCTTCCTCTGCAAAAGGGAGACATTGTTTACATTTATAAGCAGATCGACCAGAACTGGTACGAAGGCGAGCACCACGGCCGGGTGGGCATCTTCCCGCGCACCTACATCGAGGTACCGCAGCCCCTTTTTCTAGGGAGAAGCCGGTCGTGCCCAAAGGGCCGTTTATTTATCGAGGCCTTGTGTTTTGTTTCCTCCTTTCCTCTCACATCCCCACTTTCTTCCCTTTGACCCCTTTTCCTTTCTCAGCTTCTTCCCCCTGCGGAGAAGGCTCAGCCCAAAAAGTTGGCACCGGTGCAGATTTTGGAATACGGAGAAGCTGTTGCAAAGTTCAACTTCAATGGGGATACGCAAGTAGAAATGTCCTTCAGGAAGGTAAGCCCTCTCGCCCGTGCTTCGGGCTCTGTTGGGTGGCCCTGTTCTCATGGCAGGTGGCATTGCAGGGCAGCAACCCCTTAAAGAGGTACCAGTCAAGGGTGCGTGAAGGGTGCACCTGGATGATTTTGAAGTACGTTTAAAAAATAAACCCTAGGTTAGTGTCAGGGTTTAACTACATTGAGTTCACTGATTACAGACAGTATTTCTGGAATCTTACACCCGTCTTATAAACTGTATTCAGTTGGTATTTGTTGAGCACCTAATGATGTGATAGGCGCCGTGTAAGTGGCTTGTTTTACATCACAGGTTCTAGCCTCGTTGAGAAAAGCCAGTCTTACCACCAGGAGAAGTTTGAAAACTGTGAAGCCAAAAGTCACAGGTTCTCAGCTGTGCAGCTTTTGGGGTGTTAAATCATTTTTCCAGGCCATCATTTCTTCATATGTAAAAGGAAGAGAAGGGGCTCTCCTAGAACTGTTGCAAGAGGATTTCATGAAACAATGTTTGGCATCTAGTTGGCACTCAGTAAGCAGATGATGATGCCAGCATTATCATCATCCGTTATTGCCTTTGAGGAGCTTAACGTGCTTATTTTATATTATTATCGATTTTTAGAGGAAGAGAGAGGGAGAGGGGGTGAGAGAGAAACACTGATGTGAGAGCAAACCATTGACCGGCTGCTTCCTGCATGCTCCCTCCTGGGGATTGAGCCCTAACCAGGAATCAAACCAACAACCTTTCGGTTCACAGATGGGGTCCAACCAGCTGAGCACAGTAGCCAGGATTTAGCTTGCGTATTTTGAACATAATTAAGCTGGAAGAGACATGTTCTTCCCAGGAATTCCAATGCTTTACCTATCAAAATCCTCTGGCTTACTAAAGCTATTCATTTCATTGAGGGCTGAGGAAAGTGAGTATGTGACTTAGAGAAAGAGGAGCCCCTCATGGAAAAGAAGAAACACTGGAAGCAACGAAGGTGCCGAGCATCAGGGGAATGGCATGCATGTGCAGTGGGCTATCCCATAGTGGTCCCGTACGCTGCCAACACTGTTAGAAACGTAGCACCATTTTTCCTGAGAAAGAGCGAGGCTCACTACATGTCGTTAAGTATAAAAAAAGTAAGTTGGAAAAGGGAAATACAGTGCATACTCAGCTTTTATAAGAAACAAAAATATGTGCAAGTCTACTTCACAGATACGGAATTCAATCTGGGAAGTACACATATCAAATTAGTAACAGTAGTTATCCCAAGTGATAATATTTTAGGTAACAATTACTTCTGCTTTATATTTGCTTGTGTTTTAATTTTTCTATAATGATTCAGGAAAACACGAAGTTATAAAAAGGAAGAAAAAAGAGAAAAGAGAACCCCTCCCAAAAAACCTTTGCCTTAGAGAAGTTTGCATCTCTGTCCGTTTTGCAATCAGTGAGTGAAAACACTCCATTTGCCTGCCAGCTTGGGGGAATGAGTCTGGCCTTCCTTACGGAAATGTTTACAGGCCAAGCTCAATCTCTAGTGTAGAGGTAGCTCCACTGCTGGGAAGGTCAATGTGAGCAGAGAGAGTGCTAAATCAGCAGGACAGCGAGGGGTGCAGGCAGGGCCTCAGGGTGCTGGGCATGGTGGGACACGGCCCGTGCCTTGCTGTGTCTTACAGGGTGAGAGGATCACGCTGCTCCGACAGGTGGACGAGAACTGGTACGAAGGGAGGATCCCGGGGACGACCCGGCAAGGCATCTTCCCCATCACCTACGTGGACGTGATCAAAAGGCCACTGGTGAAAAACCCGGTGGATTACATCGACCTGCCTTACTCCTCCCCAAGTCGTAGTGCCACCGTGAGCCCACAGGTACCTACGCGTCTCGTCACTGGTTTTCACAGTCGGCGTGACAGCCCCTTGGTGCTGAGGGCACAGCCCATCCCCCAGGGTGCCTCTTCAGCCTGTGATTGAGACCGTGCTCAGCAGGGGGAGGTATACACACTGGGGCCTGTCTTCATGCATACAAATGGCACTTGTCATGCCCTGGGTTGGAGAAATACGATCACACATGGTTGGAGAAAAGGGAGAGCTTAGGAGCTTGCTCTGGGGTAAGGTGAGGAGAGGGAGAGAAATCGGAGCCTTTATCCGCTGGCCCAGGACTGCCGAGCGTACTCAGTGAAGCGAGCAGGGTGCCTCCACTGTTTGTACCTGCCCAGGTGGTCCTCAGTCACCACAGTAGTCAAGGTTGGCTCAGAGGATATAGACCCAGAGTATCCTTTGCAGGCAGAGACCAGGTTAAAAAGTATAACACGACTGTGTACGCTGGGCTGAAGGAAAGGTTTATCAAAACAGGTTTGCTTTCCTGAACATTCATTATGAGTAAACTGGTTTTAAAACATGAATTATTTCAAATCCCCACTTCCCCAAAGCAAGATAAATGGCGACCTGGGGCTTGGGAAAGCCATGTGGGCGACTTCCTGCCAGAGCCCCGCCTGCTGCCACTGTGGGTGTTGGGAGGAAGGAGAGCAAGCCCGGGGCCAGGTGACAGCGGATGGATGGTGCTCTCCTCTCCTCCCTGTCGTTTTCTCCTCTCTGACCGCCAGGGCTGACCCAGGAGATGGGCGCTGGCAGGTTCTCTGCCCGGCAAGGCCCACCTCCTGTAATCTGTGGCACAGTGTGAGACCGTGCAGCACATTCTACTTCATATGACGGGGACTTCAACTCCGTGTTTTGCCTGACGATAGCCAAGCGAGGCTATCAACTGACCACCTGCTCAGACCCTTCTCTGGAGGCTCTTTGTGAGCCCCCTGGAGAGGATAAAGCCCAGGCGAGGCCGGGGCAGTGGCAAGTCACCGCTTTTCCTCCGTTCTGGGTCAGGTCCCGGTTCTGGGTCAGGTCCCGGTTCTGGGTCAGGGCCTCTGTTCTGGGTCAGGGTCCCGGTTCTGGGTCAGGCCCTAGTTCTGGGTCAGGTCCCGGTTCTGGGTCAGGGCCTCTGTTCTGGGTCAGGGCCCCGGTTCTGGGTCAGAGCCTCCATTCTGGGTCAGGTCCCGGTTCTGGGACAGGGCCCGGTTCTGGGTCAGGCCCTGGTTCTGGGTCAGGTCCCGGTTCTGGGTCAGGGCCTCTGTTCTGGGTCAGGCCCTGGTTCTGGGTTAGGCCCCGGTTCTGGGTAAGGGCCGTGGTTCTGGGTCAGGGCCTCCGTTCTGGGTCAGGGTCCCGGTTCTGGGTCAGGCCCTGGTTCTGGGTCAGGGTCCCGGTTCTGGGTCAGGTCCTCAGTTGCCCACGTGGTTGGTGGGACAGATGGGCAGCTTCCAGTGTGTTCCTTTAAAGTGACTCTGCAGATGAGGTGGCACGCATGTAAGTGCCCCACGGGACCCCTTTCCTTTATCTCTTCCCCCACTCCACTCACCTCCCCACCTGCACATGATCACGCATACACACATGCACACGTGTGCGCACACACACATGCACACGCACATCCCAGCTTCTCTCCGAACCTGAGCAGACAGCTACCTCTGGACACTAGTGTCCTGCTCGTCTCCATCTCGCCTCTCCATGTCCCTGTGGTTATTCCCGCCTTTCTCCTTTAAGCTGACTCTACCTTGTGCTTTTTCCTTTTGTTTTCCTCTCTCCTCTTTTCTTTTTAAGTTTCCCAATCACAGCAAGCTCATCCTGCGAGCCCCCTCATCTCTGCCTCACCCCCACCGAGCCCTGTCCCCTGAGATGCAGGCTGTCACCTCAGAATGGATCTCACTGACCGTGGGGGTCCCAGGCCGGCGTCCTCTGGCCCTGACCCCACCTCTGCCTCCTCTGCCAGAGGCGTCTGTCTATTACCCTGACCACCTTGCCTTTTTGTCCAGGCCTAGTCCCTCCCTGTCCCTCAGCCTCCCCCATTCCAGTTGGTCGGGTCGTTCCACCCCCCACTCCATGGTCTCCCCACTGGCCCTCCCTGCCCCCCACCGAGCCTACTCCCCAGGGCCCGGTGCCCAGGCCTCCCTTCAGGTCAACGGAGACGGTGGCGGCCACCGGCCCCCTCCGGGCTTCCCGCAGGGCAGCTTCTCCCAGCCCCTGCTTGGGAGCCCCGATAGAGTCATCTCGGAGCTTAGCAACGCCTTTAGCAGCCAGGGCCCGTGGCGAGAAGAAAGCAGACAGATCGAAAGGAAGGCAGAGAGGGAGGCAGGTGAGAGACGCCTGGGCGGACCCACGATCTCTAAGAAGAGCTGCTTGAAACCTTCAGACGTGGTCAGGTGCCTGAGCACCGAACAGAGACTCCCAGACGTCTGCACCCCCGAGGAGAGCCAGCCCAGCCAGGCCCTGGGCAGCCCTTTCCCGGGCAGGGGGGCTGAGCAGACAGAGCCGCGTAGCGGTGGCGAGCAGGCTGAGCGGAAGGCTGCTCGGAGTGGTGTGCGCCAGGTAGGCCTGCAGCATGACGTGTGTGCCGGGGCGTCTCCGTGGGCAGGCGGCCCCGACGTCTCACCCACGGTCCACCTGCCGGGCCACGTGATGCCAGGGAGACCCACTTGCTTGTCTTGGGAGCAGAAATACCCAGGAGGGAACAGAGGGGCCCTTGATGCAGGTGTCAGGGCTGGAAGTCAGTGGCAGAAGACAGGCTCTATCTGAGGGGCTTCCAAAGTGACCCCCCCCTTGGGGCAGCGCCTGCCTGCGGCACAAGCCCCTGGGAAGGAAGGAAGGCCTTCGCCTGCCCCATCCCCGCTGCGGAGGTCACCTCGGTTGGCCCGGACTAACAGCTAGAACACAGGCTTCCGTGTGCTCGGTGTGGTTTGCTTTTGTGCGAGGGCTGCTCCGTGGTCTGCGTCCTGTCTGTCTGTGGGTGCACAGGCCTTTGTTCACTGTGAACAAGTGCGCTTTGCTTCCGGGGAGCGTCCGGGCCCGGCACCGGGGCCTCGCAGAGTGGGTCCCTGGATGGGCATGCCAGCTCTTCACGTGCCTGTCCCCTCCTCTGTCTGTGTCAGCCGCAGAGATCTCTGAGAGCGGACCGAGGCGGCCGCAGGTGTTTGAGCGCTGAGATTGGGGGTGTGCGGGGGAGATGAACCTGGCAGTTCGATCACGATTCTAATGTGGCCCTGCTGTTCAGAACCCCAGCCGTCAAAGCAGCAGGTGTGAACCCCTGCTTACCTCCTAATGTCTGGTGACTTGGGACTTACTTCCCTTTCGGAGCCTCAGTTTCCCCATTTTTAAAGTGGACCTGATAACACCTACCTCAGAGAGCGGTCGGGAGGGTTCCAGGAAGTCACATGTGAGAAGTGCTAGCACAGGGCCTGGGGTGGAGCATGATCAGCATTTTGTAAATGGAAGCCACCCATCCCCGGTTACCTTGAGCTGCTTCTGGAACTGAGAACGTTCTAGAATGTCTTTAGCACACAATAGAATTCTTGATGATGTCACTCCAAACCATTTGTCGCCTGCTGTGTATGATGCCCACAGGAGACTGCTTGGTCTCAGACCTATGTCCTCCCCATTTCCCTTTGAAGTTTCAGTTTTCACTCAAAAAATATTTACTCAAGATCTTAGACACCCGCCTTGGGTCAGGGGTCATCCATCCCTGCCCTTGAAAGGCTGGGTCAGCAGCGCCAGGACTGCAGTAATGGAGGGGCGCTTAGAGCCCACAGAGACCCAAGCGCCAGTGAGGCCAGACCTCCAGCTGCAGCCAGCAGTGGGGAGGGCGTGTGCTGCGGGAGGGCAGTGGGGGCAGTGTAACCACTCAGGCCAGCCTCCTGTGGCAGCCACTTAACCTCCCAGCGCGGGCGTCTCCTGTGCAAGGCGGTCCCTCCCTCCTGGGTGGCGGTGAGGATAAACTAGGAGGAGTGGCGTGGTGCCTGGCCCGGGCAGGGCTCCGCCAGGTGGCTCTGGCTCTGGCTCTGGGTGTACGCCGAGGGGAACAGCAGCACCTGGGAGGCCATGCCAGCAGGCGCTCCTGGATGTGTGTTCTCTGGGGAAGAAAAGGGTGTGGCCAGTGAGGAAAGAATAGTTCGTTGGGGAGAGTGTGAAGTGGCTGGTGGAACAGAATTAAATGTCTGACACAGGAGGTGCCCCGAGACCTCATTATTGTCAGCGACCTGCCTCCAGGCCCAGCAGCACAGGAAGAGTGTGGTGCCAGCCCTGGGCCGGGCTAGGGGTATGCCCTCTCCCTTCCTGACGGAGGGACAAGAGGAGGAGCTGGCCACTGGGAGACCAGGCTGATGAAATTAATGTTCTGTTCTTGGTGGTCCCCAGGCTGCCAGTGGACCACTTCCTGTCCCCTCCCTCTCTCCCCTCTTCCATGTGGCGCCCAGGCTATGGGCCTTGCTCCTACAAGAGCTAGAAGGCTGTGGGGAAGGGGCTTCTGCCCACACACCTCCCTCCTTCACTGTCCCTCCTGTGCGTGGGAACAGGACCCAACACTCGGGAAATGGGGTCCTTCAAAAGATGCTTCCTGCCTCGCAAAGCCCTCTGGGTGACAGAGCTCAAGATGGAAAGGACTTAAGGGACACTGTTGTTTGGTGGCCGTCAGGATGGTGCGAGCTCAGGCTGAGTCACTGAGCTAAATGTGCTCCAGACCAGGCTGTGTCAGCAGGAAGACCGCCGGCCACTCTTCTTGTTGTGGGGAGCTGAACCAAAAGTTCAAGTGTACCTGACCAGTAAATAGAGGGAATTTTGCCGAGAGCCTTAAAATTGCAGATGTTCTGAGATGTTGTGGTCATTTCTCTTCCATCCAAGCATCAAGGCTGGCAGGCCCCGTGCTAAGTCTGTGAGAGGCAGAGGCGAGATCAGCGGAGTCTTCCTGTTGCGCTTGGGAAAGAGTCTCAGGCTCAGCGGACCAGGTGCCGGGCTGTTTACACAGCAAGCCAGCCTCGCCTCCCAAGCCCCCCATCCCTGCTGTGTGCCTGGGCGGCTGCCACCTGCCCGCACTTCTCCACTCAGCATCCTTCCAGAAGCCTTTCCTGATGCCCTCCTGCCCCTGCGAGGCAGATCAAAGGCTCCGGCCTTGTGCTTCCACAGCCCTCCGCACCTCACCTGCCGGGCACGCCTGCAGCTCTGGCATTTGCCCCTTTGCTTGTCTGGGCCACAGGGAGAGTGAGAGACCTCCAGTGGGAGACCGGGACACGGGATAAATGGAAGGCACCCAATGAATCTTATTGAATGAAAGAAAAGATAAAAGATGACTAAACCCAACTGAAGGAGTGTGTGCTCCCCGCTGGGGAAATGACATGTCCACAGTAATTATAATGCAGAGAGGAGGACAGACAGCAGCTCACTCGGAAGGTTCAAGATGCGGAGAGATGATGAGACAAGCACCAGAGAGGAAGGGCCATCTGGAAAGGCTGCATAAGAGAAGAGGGGTCTGACCTGGGAGCTCTATGGGAGGCAAACAGCAAGAGGGTAGCATTCATGGCAAGCACGTAGGCCTGCCGCAGCCCAGGGGTGGGGATGTGAAGGGGGTACAGGGGGTGGCGAGTTCCCGGTTGGAGTGCTCCGGAGGGTGTCTGCAGCCTGGGAGAGGGGGATGGTGTGGAGAAGAGGCTGGAGCAGAGCGTGGGGGGGGCTCGTTGGTGCCACGGCGGGCATTCGTCAGCACAGTGTAGCTCGTCAGCTTCCTCACAGTCACTGAGGTTCCTGGGTTGTCAAATTTCCATTTTTGGTTCTAAGCCCCTGTTCTGCTGCTTTCCTTCCCCTTAGTCACCTGTCCAGTCCTTCCTGCCACCCCCACCTCTGAGATGTGGGAACACTCCCTGTGACTTCCACTCCTTTGTAGCCTCCCAAACTGAGGTCACACAGGTCCGTCCCTCATGTGTGTAAGTGTGTATCCTCTGAACAGCAGAAGGGAGTGAGCCAAGTGGGGGGTGGAGGGGCCCTCGGGAGCAGGAGCGCTCTGTGCAGACAGGATGCTGGGCTCCAGCTCCATCTCCCATCAGCCTGTGTGTCTTTGGATGAGTCACTTCCCTCCTCTGGCTCCCCCATCTGTTAACAAAACATTCAGATAAGAACTAGGGTTCTTTCTGTCTTTGCTAGTCTTGTGTGAATTTCAGTTGAAAGGAAAAGCAAGACAAATGCAAGTATGACATTTATTATGGACAGTCAGACTTTCTCAATGGAAAAGTAAAAGTTTTCCCTTTTATTATTTGAGGGACAGCTTAATTGGACAAAAACATACACACAAAACACCCAAGAGTTAAGAATCATCAATCAGGCTCTTGGATGTGAGGGGCATAATTTTGGCCACGCAAGTGTAGAACAGCCAGTCCAGAGGGTCCAGGGAAAGGGCCTCTCAGAAACCTTCATGAGCATCAGCAGACATTCACTGAGCATCCCCAACACAGGGCACTGTCTGCTGACTGATGCCCAGCCTTGGTTTCTGAGCTCCTACAATTGGGGAGAGCCTCGTGGAACTTCTGAATTAAAAAGCATCTTTAAAGATCACCTACTTCAGTGACTCCTAACTTCTTCTGGGTCAAGGAACCTGTGGGAAGCTGAGGTCAGCCGGGGATCCAGGCCAGCATCCACAGTCTGTGTGAAGTTCCACGAGAGTCACACCTGAGGCTACGGGGAGCTCATGGACCCCGGATTAAGAGCCCCGATCGATTTGACTTCCATGGTATGAGAAAGCTGAGGTCTGAGGAAAGTGACACACTTTTGTGATGTCAGTTTGGTTCCTAAAGGGAAGGAAGCCAGTCAAACAATCAAATCTGAAGGCGTGACACTTAAAAATAAAAATATTCAGGAAAGCTGTCCTCAGAGCATCTGTCTGAGAAACGCACGCACTAATTGCTCTGCGGCCTAGAGGAAGGAAAGCTCTTAAGCTGACGACAGATAGGCTTTGGTGGCTTGGGAACATCCCTTACCACGTGGGAACGAGGCTAGGCCCAGAGAGAGAAGAACAAAGGCACAGGCCTGCTTTGGGCACAGACAGCAGAACTAGAAGGAAAAGCTTGTGATGCACCTTGTGAGAACCAAAAGGAAATTTAAATGTTAAGATAGCCAACTGAGAATGGGAGCCATTTCCCTTTGGCTCCCTCAGGAGGGAGATCTCGAAGTACCGAGGGCATTTAACACTTTACAGGATGCGGACAGACATTGGCCGAAGTTCTTACACAAACAACCATCATCTCGGCATCTAAGATAGGGAACTGAGACCGGCGTTGAGGTGGCTCCCCCTGAAAAGTGTTAGGGGAAGTGGCAGACAGCAGACCCCCTAACTGCAGAGATCAGGGTCTAGCGCAACACCCAGGACTTGGAGTTCCAGAGGCCGGGCTTCCAATCCAGGCTCTTCAAGTTCCCAACTCAGACATACTGGGTCTTAGTTTTGTAAACTGAGGTCCATGGTGACCACTCTGTTGAATTATTATGAGGATTAAATGAGATGCCGTGAGACTAAAGCACCTAGCCTCCAGCATGTAGTTAGAACCCAATAAGTGCCTGTTGTGTGATACTGGTGTAACAGGGAAGAGAACTGTTGGAGGTAATTTACTTTGTCCTCCTTACCCTGTTCCACCAGAGAGAGGAAAGGGAGGGGGGCAGGGGGCGGGGGAGAGTAAAACATAGATGATGGGAGAAGCCTTTACTTTGCGTGGCATAGATCCAGAAGTTAGAAATTCATCTGACTCTGCACTCCCTGCTTCTCCTTATTCTCCCCCACCTGGAGTACAAAGCATCCATCTCGGAAAGCGTCAAGTGTTTGGTTTCCTCAGAGTTGAGTGCCGTTTGCCGTTACTCCTCGGCTTGTTTTAGGAAGGAAACAGAAGTCCACATTCCAGACTCTGAGAGGCGGCTGAGCATGGGAGTGTTGTAATCAGGTTTACATTACAACAGAGCTAATGTGTGATCTGGGGTGGAATCTGATGGAGATTAAGCCTCGGTGGTAAGCAGTGGGACTAATCGGTTGTTGCTGGTTTTATATTTAAGCTGGGATCGTTTGCTCAGTCAAATGGGGAGAATCCGTGGAGTCAGAGCAGGGGCGCTGCAGGATGGCTCTAAGTTTCCTAGAGCCAACACCCAGGAGCCCGAGTCACTCGTGGCTTCCTACTCTGGCAGTGTGCCGGGGTGTGCCAGGAGCTGCAAACCTGTCTCCATCGGGGCACCCCTCACTTCCCACACTGCCAGATCCCCCTCTACATCTGGAGGCTACTGTCAAAGCCCTCCGTCCAGTCTTCATGGGGCGATGAGTGGGGTGCTGTCCCCTTCAGCCCAGTGCCAGTTCTCAACCATAGGGTACTTACACCCAGGCATGGAACATTACAGCCAGAGGTCTTTGATGTAAATCTGACCCAGCCCTCTGATTTCACTACACTGGAACTCCAAAGAAATTAAGCGTTTTGTTCAAATGACAAATTGGTATCAGAGCCTGGCCTGGAAGTCAGATTCCTCATCCCTAGACCGGGGTAGGTCACCAAAATGTGGGTGGGGTCTGCAGAGATGGGAAGGTATGGGGCCTGAGATGAGGAGAAGAATACCACCTCCGAGGGCTCGGGCAGTGAGGAGAGCAGGTAGTTCTGGGAGGGTCCTGCACTTGGAGGTTGAGTTGCTCTATCCTGTCCACACCTCCAGGACGGCCTGCTGACAATTATTTGGGCTTCGGGCTTTGGCACACACCGAACACTGGAAGAAGGTGCTTAGTAGCTCCACAGTAGCACCAGGTGTTTTGTGGATCCAGAGGGATTAACAGTCCCAGGGAGCTAGGGTCGGATTTCTGAGGGACTTCCGTGAACTGGAGCTAGAAGGGCAGCAAGGACGCTGCAGGATTGCTCGCCCGGGAAGAATGAAGCCAGCGTTCCAGCCAGGAGAGGTGCTTGACGTGTACGTTAGAGAATAGGAAAGCAAAACTGTTTCTGGATCCGACACTACCGCCTGTCCATTGTTGATGAGGGAGGGAGGGGGACCCAGTGTGTGTGTATGTGTATATGCACACCCGCACACCTGTAGGTGCATGTGTTGGGCCAATTGCTGTTTTCTAAACATGTGAAAAATTTCACTGCATCTCCAAGGGTCCAAAATGCACTTAGCATGAGATAATACCTCTTTATTCTTAACCCTGGATGAGGTCCTGGTGAGACGTGTATCTACTTTTAGGCCTGAATAAGGGCAGACTATGAGGACCCAGGATCAGAGCGGCACTGTCCAGTGGGAACATAATGTAATCTTAAATTTTCTGCTAGTAAAATGGAGCAGGTGAAATTAATTTTAACATTTTATTTAACCCAGTATATCAAAGTAGATTTATTTTTTTAAATATATTTTTATTGATTTTTTACAGAGAGGAAGGGAGAGGGATAGAGAGTTAGAAACATCGATGAGAGAGAGACATCGATCAGATGCCTCCTGCACACCCCATACTGGGAATGTACCCACAACCAAAGTACATGCCCTTGACCGGAATCGAACCTGGGACCTTTCAGTCCACAGGCCGACGCTCTATCCACTGAGCCAAACCGGTCTCGGCAAAGTAGATTCATTTTAACATATAAACAATATAAGCATTACTGAGATATTTTATATTCTTTACTTTGTACTTCATTTTTGAAATCCATTATATATTTTATCCTGGCCAAGTCACATGTGCCTGCTGGTGATCATATTGGATGACCTAGGTCAGGAGGAAGATTCTAAGGAACGCATTTCCAAGAGGGAGAAATTGAGCCCCGCTGGTGGGCTCAGTGGTTAAGTTTCAACCCAGGCACCAGGTGGCCACTTGTTTAATTCCTGGTCAGGACACATGCCTGGGTTGCGGGCTCGATCCCCAGTGTGGCTTGTACAGGAGGCAGGTGAACAATGATTCTCTCATTTATGTTTCTCTCTCTCCCTTCCTCTCTCTCCAAAAATCAATAGAAATATATATATTTTTATAAAAGGGAGAAGAAATTGAATCTTAGTTAATAGGGTAAGTGTTTATCTTGCCTTCTCTCTCACTAATAAGATAAATGTTTATCTTGCCGCCTTCCTGCATTTTTCCACACATGATAAATAAGGAACCAAATCGTCCCTGCCTCTGGGAGATAAGTGTGTCCAGATGTTAAGTGTGTTTGGATGTGAAGGTTGTGATGAGGATTGCCTTCTGGTTTGGATAGAACCTGAGACCAAGGAAGGCGGGGCATCCGTATCCCTTTCAGTACTGGGGACCCTTGTGTCAATGATAGGATGATGCCTGTTAGTGCACATTGCACCTCCCACGTGATGCAAAGGTAATGAAGAGAAGGTAACGCTGGTTTTCTAAAGAGGCTGAGCTGGTGTGTGCTGGTGGTACAGCTGCCCGTCATGACTCGAGGGCTGGCATATGGTGATGAGACTCGGAGGCTCAGCTCTTTGCCACCTTGTCAAGTTCTCAGACTTCCCTGAACCTTAACATTTCATTTTCTGCCCTCCCCATGTCACTAGGTTAGTACATGAGTCAGACGAGGACTTGGACTTATATGTGCTTTGAAAGCTGCTTTTTAAACATGCTTTATAAAAGAAAGGGATTAGCAGAATATCAGTCCTTCTTTCTGACTGACCAAATCTCTTATGTGCCAGCTATTTGTGGATGATCGATTCCAGCCACCGCTTTGGGATTAAGTCTGTTGAAAGATGCTAGGGACTTCCGTAAACAGTGCAGGCTACTCGGAGAGACTGTCCGCATTCTCTCTGGTCTGCATTTGACCAGAGGTCATCAGGCCCCCAGCTGGAGTTTGGAAATATTTTTATTTGGATGAGAACTTTCTTTTTATGAGGTGCGACCTGTGTCGCTCTGGCACAGAGGATCTCAGTGTCAGATAGTGTAGCGCCTCCGCAGCCTGTGGACCAGCCGTCTCAGCACACACCCCTGACGTGCCCCTCGGGAGCCTGCCTCTCCACAGGATCCCAGGAGAGACCAGCATACGCACCTGAAAGTCTGAGAAGCACTACCCTCAGTGTCCCAGCTAGTGATGTCAGCACAGCCTCAGCCCGGACAGCTGCTGGGACTGGCACGCACTCTCAGAGGCAGCCCCTGCTACTGCTGGCCAGACAGCTCTCACTCTTAGAGGGTTCCCCCTTCGCTCCCCTTGCCTGGAGGTGCGCCCCGCTCGGGGTGCCCAGAATGAGTTTCGTTTTTCGGCTGCCTGGAAGCCCACAGAGTAGGCTGCTGCTGCCCCTGGTTACACAGAAGCCTGGCCCCAGAGCTGGTAGGTGGTGAGGGGCTAGGCGGGGCCAGTGCCTGTCACCTGCCAGAGCCTGCAGGTCCTGAGTCGCAGGAGGAGCTAGAAATAGCCTCTTCCAGGCCTGCGTCTGCCTTCACTCCTGCCGAGTCCAGGGGGCTGGCTAGGTGATTGCAGTTCGGAGGGGTTTGGAGAACTTGGAGGGGTTTCCCAAAAGGACAGGAGGGTAGAAATGGATGTGGGTCCTGCAGGGCGTGCCTCTAAGGGCAAGGTCATGTCAGTGACACTAAGCAGGAAGGGGTGGGGTGGCCTGGGAAGAGCAGCTCGGCAGCTTTCCCTGCCTCTTGCTGAGCACCAGCTTTCTGGGCTCTAAAAGAAAGCGGGATTGATAACCCCTGCCCTGCCTGTCTCCAGGGTTTCTGCGGGACTCTGTGCAGATAAGGTCAGTGAGCACACTTGGGAATGTGGAACATGGTCCAGGGATGAAAGGGAAGGTCCCCGGGACAGTCGATGACCCCAGGAACCAAGTGTACCACTAGCTCACTGTGTGACCCCAGAGGAGGCCCTCACCCTCTCTAGGCCTCTCTGAAACGAGTGAGCTCTGCACAGTCTCCCTGGAGGTGCTGAGGCTCAGTGCTATGGTGGTGGGTCGCCTGGGGGTTGTCTCCTAGGCTGGCTCTTCAAATATTTATTTCAGGAGACTCCATAGAGCTTGAGATTGAATCCTTTGTGAGGGGAATGATTTCAGACACCCTTCCGGTGCAGGCCTGGCCTCTGCTGTGGGGGACCCACTTGAAAGATGGGTGCTCGGCCATGATCACCCCTGTGGTACCTGAGCTGATGAGGGATGGTTTTCCCTCTGCTCTGTGAGACATCTGAACGCCTCTCACACTAGCCGGAGGGTGCCATGTGCCAGCTCTTTCCAGAACAGTCTTGTTCATTACTAAACATTGCCAAGGAGCTTTTCAGAAGCGTTCCTCAGTCTGTGAGGACTGAAATGTGGCGTGCCTGGTAGTTTTGTGAGCCTGCTCTGCCAGCAGTCGACGAGGTAACTGAATCTGGCTCTGGTCCAGCAGCCCGTCCGTAGATGCTGGGCAGCTGAGGGCAAGGGGTCCAAGCGTGTGGAAACAGAGGGACGCAGCTGTTCTTTAGACAGCCCTTCCGTGTCTGTCTGCCACTCCGGAGACCCCGTGTTGTCCTTCTCACCTCGCTGCAGCCATGTCTCCGCCTCCCATCTCATTGCCTGGATGCTTGCTTCTAACTCTGTACATTGCATTTTCTCCTGTGCACCCACCGTGTTGTCATGGAGACTCGGTGGCCCTGGGCTACGAGTGTCCGGTGTCATCGAGTGTGACGGTGTGGTACGTGTATTTGCTCACGCTTTTATTTTGAATTCTTTCCAATGTGACATCTGCTAAAATGTCTCCCTTATGATTTGCTTGGTGATCACAGCCTTCTCATCATTCATTGAGCGCAGGACCTGACCTCACAGAATCTGAAAAGAGCTATGTGGTAAGATGCCTGTTGACTAAGACTGTAGCTTTTCCAAAGAGAGTCCTTACTGGCTTCCAGAGT